>JAOPJK010000001.1:13903992-13916468 GCA_027123565.1 Phycis chesteri
GCATCCCCCCCCCCCACCTCCCGCCCCGGGATCCCACCACACCGACGCGTTGGGGAGTAGATGGGTGTTGATTAAAAAAAAAACTATGTTCTGGTTTGTTTTGGAGCTTGCACCATGCTTGGAAGTCGCATAAACATTTATAAGAAGTGCGCGTGTCCCTTTTAACAAAAAAGAAAAATCTGTATATTAAATGCTTCTTGCATCTAGCAGCAATAGAATTCAAACTGGTGGTTTTCTAGTTCTAAGATTTATTAGTTGAACGCTAAGGTATTATGTTGTGGGAATCTGGTAACGTCTTGAGAATTAAAGCTTTAGTTCTCAGCGGCTACTTAGTGATTGTGTGGTAACACTGTTTAACAGCCGAGTAGAGAGAAGGGTTTGTTTTAAGTATTCCTGCTTTAACAACGATTACGCACGTTGCGTCATTTACGTCGAGTGTAAGTGACTCTGCACATTTGGTGTGGTCAGAACCACACATCAGAACCTCAATCATAATGTGAGTGACGCTTCGAAAGGAACAACTGCCGTGTCGAAGCCGGAGTCATTTCCCCCCAGTTATTATACCGTTATTTTGAAACGGTGCACTACACCGACACCCCTCATTAGAAATATTTGAAGGATGTTTTAAAGGTAAAAATCCACCCCACGATAACCGAACCAGTCAGACTGCGTTACCGTGTGGTCAGGTTCAGGTTTAGGTTCATCACTGCTGCTAGGTTTTCAAACAGACGAGTGTGTTCGTCTGTGACAGGTTGCGCTGTGGAACGAGGTTCGTTCCTATCCAATGCGTTTTAGACCGATGAGATTCTTATAACAGAGTCTCCACTGACCTGAGGTCAGACGTGGCAAAGCCCACGTCAGTATCGTATTTCACTCTCCGCTCTCGTGTGAGAATATAAAATATAAAATAAAATACTGTGTGTTCAGCGGTGTCGCCTTGTTGCAGCCGACTGTCCCGAGCGATGTGTCCCGTGTGTGTTGTGCTACACCTCTGTGTACTCTCTGCTTTTAAGTGCAACGACTGTTTGTAACAGGATTCACAGGAAGTACTGTATTTTGGTTCGAGTGAGAATAATCAAGGTTCCCTCCCTTCCTCATTCAAGCTTTCTTTTTTTTAAATAATGAGGTAATACTGCTGAGGTGATCTGTTGTGTTAAAAAGAAAAGAAAAATAATAAAAACAATTAGCATTATTAGCATCAATGCAGCTAAGTTACACTCCCACCCCCTCCCTCCCACTCAAAAAATAAAATAAACTTGAGAAACTGCCCCCCTCCCCCATTTTCAAATTAAAAGCACGGTAAGCGCCGACATACAGTATGGGGCTCTTATTGTTTGGATCACAGATGCCTGCCTCCCCATGTTCCTCCACGTTCGCCACCGTGGAGGAGGAGCTCCACGGTGGCGAACCTCCTCCTCTGAGTGTGGTAGGGCCCAGGGGGCAGAGCGTCCTACTGCTGAAAGGCCTGGTAGTATCGAGGTAGAGGGCTGGAAGTGCTCATAGCAGGGCTGCTGTACCCCTGAGGTAGCTGGCTGTGGCTGTGGGCTCCGGGGCCCTGAGGTACATGAGCCTGGGGGGGCTGGATGAGGGCGAAAGGGCCGGGCGGCTGGGGCGACAGGCCGGCGGCGGAGGAAGACGTGGAGGAGGCGTTGGTGGCCGAGGTGGACGGGTAGCCCATCATCAGCCCCCCCATGCCCATGTGGGCACCGTAGGGCGGCAGGCCGAAGGGCAGGAAGCCCAGCAGGGGGCCCAGGTCCATGTTGGTGGCGCAGGACAGCTCGCCGCCCCCGCCGGCCCCCGCCATCACGGCCCCCTCGGGAAGCAGGGCGTCCCGCTGGGGAGGCGAGGCGGGGGAGGAGGAGGAGGGCGCCGTGCTCAGGTGGTTGGGGGGCAGGCCGCTCTGCAGGTCAAGCAGGAAGCTCTCCATGTCCACGCGGGGGTAGGAGGTGGAGCCGTGCTGGTACCGGGGCATGGCGCCGTAGGCCTGCTGCTGCTGGGGTTGCTGCTGCTGGGGCGGGGGCTGCTGGGAGGGCGCAGGGGGCTGCAGGGGGTGGTGGTGGCCGTGCGGCGAGGGGGGAGGAGCCATGTGGCGACCCATGGCGGAAGACAGGGAGGTCTGCATGAGGCCGTGGTGATGGTGGCCCATTCCGGGGCTGGCCATGGGGTAGGAGCTGTACATGTCCATGGAGAAGGAGCTCTCGGGGGGCTCTTTGGGGGCGGAGCCTACGTCGCAGGTCACCGGGCTAGGCTCCTCCTTCACGGTACACAGGCCAGAGGGCGTGGGTGTGGCCACGGGGCCGCTCGCCATCCCGCCGGGCGTAAGCCCCGCTTCCTGGGCGTGGCTCTTCTTCAAGTGGCGCGTCAGGTGGTCGCGCCGTCCGAAGCGCTGGGCGCAGCGCGGGCACAGGAAGTCGCGGCGGCCCGTGTGCACCACGGCGTGCCGGCGCACATCTTTGCGCGTGTAGAAACGGCGGTCGCAGCGCTCACACGAGTACTTCCTCTCCCGGACCGGCACGGCGGCGCTGGCCCCCGTAGGGCCCGGGGGAGGAGGCGGGCGGTCGTTGTGGCTGCCCAGGTGCTCCAGCAGGGAGGGGGATCCGTCGGGACAGGGCAGGCCCGCCGCGGTGCCGTGAGCCGCCACCAGGTGCCGCCGGTACCCCAGCTGGGTGTTGTACTGCTTACCACACTCCTGGCACTGGAAGAGCTGCCTGTTGGCTGGGTGGGCCTCCTGCAGCTGGCTCTTTAGATGGTCCTGCTGTTGGAACATGATCTAGCAGGCAGAACAGTGGCTGGCTCTCTTCTTGGTGTACAAGGACTTTGGCCAGAAGCCTGACCAGACACAAACAAGACTCATGGGGATGCTCCCGGGGGCTGACCATCAGACTGGAGACACCTGGCCTTCCCCAATACTCAAGCTGGAGGGCTGGATCCTAAGTGCTGCTTGTTGGTTGTACGACGCCCTTTTATGGCAACTCCTCGTGGTCTTCCCTGCCTTGCTGGGCGAATCCTGTATCCAGAGATTGGTTTGGGTGACAGCAGCTGCCATAGCAACCCCAGAAGGGCTGTAAGGGATGAGTCACTCTTCTTGTTCTCCGGAGGCCGTGACCAGTTCTACGTTGTTCGGACCTGTTGTGTGGGCCGTAGGGGTGGGGTCAGCCAGCCAGGGATGGAGGGTCCTCAATGGGTCAATTTAAGGGGGATCCAGAGACACATTTTTGTAAAATCTGTAAAGAAAGAAGGAAGACAGATGCACAACACAATTGTGATCATTATTTTGGTGTATACTGAATTTGCATTTCTAATTTCTGACTTTTTGATTAATTCATGCTCATTTGTATTAGAAGAAAAGCATAGCTCATTCTTGTGCTATATTTTCAATGCATACCAAAAAATTTAAGTTTTACAATTTGGAATTCAGTTCAATCATCTAAAAATCGAAGTATGTATCACAATTGGGTGTCATTATTGTAAAACATGAACATAATTTCTAAAGCATTGCAGCACTACAACTGTTACAGGGCAACGTATACAATTACAGGTGGACAGAATGGACAATTAATGATTTAATCCATTGTTGCTCATGCCTTCTATGTATTTGTTGCTAGCCATGTCACAAGGAATTTCCCTGTTCAAAATTACCCTGTGCTATACTGTGCGTATAATAAAGTCCTTGACTTTGTTCCGCTGTCCATAGTGTGTGATATAATTTTTCTTTTAAAAACATTTAAACAAATGTGTTTGTCTATGTTTGGAGTGTCAAGTTTCTGTGCATGTCATTTGTGATGTAAGTTTGGTGGACGATTTTTGTCATAATAGACCTTTAGTATTAAATAATATTTGTCTGCTATGCTAATATAATATCAAATTGCTATTAATTTTGTTTCTTTTGTTTGTTTTCTTTTTTCTAGTATTGGTCATGTTTTCCCCATATTTCCTGTGGCAATAACTAATCCTGGCAGGTAAAAATGTATATCTTGATCATTTAATTTCAGATGTGAAATATGACATTCAAATCAATATAATTACCAATTATACGAAGCAAAAGACTGAGAGAACAAAATAAGAAACCAGATAAAATTAACGCTCTCCACCTATACTTTCAAGTTCCGCATTGTCTCTTCACATTACTACAAGTTAAGGAAGGAAAATGGAGGGCATTTCAATCAACACTGATGCTGTCCAACATGTGTAAAACTAAACTATGTAAATAGCAAAAGAAATAAAACGTGTGTGTGGTTAAACACAAATTGCCATGAGTGAGCATTGAAGATGAACAGTATTGTGATTATGTTTGTGTGAATATAATTTCTTTTAAACAAAGTTTTATCAACATCTTTCTGGCGATGTTCACTTTGAATCAACAAGTCCAAATATTAGGCCAGTAATTGAAGGGCAGGACAGACTTAGGCCCAGGCCTAATAACACAATAATGCAATAAAGTTGTCTGGGGTGTTAATAAAGAGAAGAGATTAAGGACAATATAAATCTTGTTTTATGAAGGAAATGAAAGTGCTGTGTAATATGTGAATAATAGCTTTGAAAACGAATTGGTGCAAAAGCTTCAGTCATTATAATATTGGACTTTGTTGTTTTTGCCTGATGAAATATGTGCATGCAATTTGTAATCTATTTGTGAAATAATTAAATATCCAGTTCCAATTCCAGTAGGCTTACTACATATAGTGATATTTCATCAGTGGTTAATCGTGTAGGTTATTATTAAATCCACATGTATGCCATGACAAATATCACAGACATCTTGATTGCAGACCTAGTCCTTGTCCAATTAATATGTGCTAATACTAATTGTAAATGTTACTATTATCAATACTAGCCTATTACGACCTTATTTTTCACGAGTTTTGTAACTCATGCAACACAACTTGCGACTCCCGATGTCACTTCATCCCTCTATGCCAGCTGATGAAAACACAAACACTAAACAGCCTTTTCTTTTAGGCAGTTTGCTTTCCACACCATTTAACATCTGCATAAAAATATAACCTTGTACGCTCTCGGTCACTCATCGTAAGCATTGCAATGTGCATTAACACAATGTGCAACATCCACATAACTCACAGAAGGTTTTAATTGAGAAGAGTGCCACTATCTCATGTCGCACGGATGGAAAGCGAGGGGGTCCTGGCGATGCACCGACAACTTTAACGGTGCTAATTGCTGTTTTCGTGTCGGTCCGACTAATCGCTAACGCAGCGGTGGCCAACGCACCGCGTGCGGTTTAAAAACGACCGAGACGCTAACATTTCACCGCCTCGTTCGCGTTACTTCGCGTAACTGCAGCCTTACGATCGTAATGTTTGTACGAATTGCGGTGATGTGGGCTAGCTCATCCCCGATTCACGAGGCTCCGGGTAGCGACTGAGCCCGTAACGTTAGTTCACCGAACACTATCTCTGTGTGGAAGTAACACACCGAGGGTATAACGCGAATACGCGTTTATTATGGGCTTATTACGAGGCCGATGTACGTGGGGCTTCAATACGTGGGCGGCTATGATCAATATATCCACGCAAAATAAAAACCATTCAGCAAGTTTGTGTCTCGGGAGTTTACAAGTCGGCAAGGATCCTTTTTTTAGGACCTCGTTTAAACTTTAAAGCGAGTAGCATACATCCGAAATCCAGGGGCAAACTTACCTCTGGTCGGTCCAAAGGGTATATGTTCAAATTTGATCCTGCGGAATTGCAACTTTACATTTTTCCAAATTTTTCTAAAATTTTCATGATATTTTGGGGCCTGGACTTCTCGGCGCGGCGCTGGAGTTGTGAGGCGCATGCATTGTGGGAGCGTGACGTCACACACGCCACTTGGACGAACTTTAGAGAGCAAGCCAGTTGGCAAAACAGGGGCTGTGGGGGGCGACGGGGGGTTCAGGTTCAACTCCAGCATCCGTTATAGACCACGCACACGCAATATATACATACTAATATATTAAAGGCAAACAAATACGGTGGACGTAACTGTTTATGCCTCCTTACTCAAAATTATGATTAACGATTAAAATGGAATACGCCATCGAAATATTCTTTCTATTTCCTGTGTATCGATGTAATATAGAATTATTACTGACATGCATCGACATTGGTTGATAAATGCGTAATATGCGTTTTTTTTATGAAAAGTGCATATTTACCCAACAATAAATTGAGCGGCCAGGATATCTTATAGGAGAGTTTGTATGATGCATCCATGGTAGAAACATTGACATTGACTTGAAATGTATTTGTATTGTCCATTGGAGTGTCAAGTAATTAATACATTCGATTGTAGAAAAAAAGGAACACAATTGCTACTTATCGGTAGAGCCATAAGATAAAAAAGTGTTTAAGATAATCAAATGATGATATAATAATCAATCCTAACATATATTAAACGCAATGTTTGATTAACTGGACTGAATAGACACAATTCTATTATCCAGCCTTCGAAATACAAAAAGGCTGTCGTAGTTTTTTGTTTGCATTTACACCCTGCATGCAATACGAAGACGAAATACGCCTACAATCCATGATATATAAATCCTACTTTTATCAAACGATAGAATAAAATCGTACAACAATCACAACACAATGTCTTTTTTTTCGTCATTCGGTGGCGTCGAGGGAACAAACGGCGTGGAGAGAGATAGATGGCGGGCTGTTTTTGTGTTGCATTCCTGCAGTAGGGTTGACCCTTCACCCCGTGGTTGTAGTCCCTCCGCCTCGCATTCCTAACAGGGTTTTCCTGCAGCAGTACAGCAAAGGCGCACGCCTGCCACTGCGCCCACTGTGTACAGGCTAGGTAGCATCGAGAGCTAGCAACCACCACCCATCTGCACACAATCCGTTGTGAGATGCAAAAGAAAACCCCCAAACACTACATATGATGCTTTAGCCAAAAGGCGGTGGTGTATACGACGGTGATTAGCGCGGAATCCTCACGAAAGAAGGAAGAGCTGGGTTGTTTTGGGAACGTTATCTGCCTGTGCTAGCCTGCGAGCTAACGGATCCTTCTCACGGTTTCCTGACCCACAGCGACGCGTCGCTTTGTAGCGATCCGAGAGTCGATAGACACAGTCCCAACATACGAGCAAGCCACTACCAGCTAAGAGAGGAGGAAATGAAGGACAAACAAAAGAGAAAGAAGGAGCGCACTTGGGCAGAGGCGGCTCGCATGGTAAAAATAACTCAAACTTTTTGAATTTGAACGTATTTTTCGTGGCGATTTCGTGTGACCGCTTCCGACGGTGTGGAGGAACTACAGCCGCCAGGCGGAGGCTTTGCTGGGTCGTCCCTGCACGGCGTCCCGACTAGCGGACACTGCGGCCCAAACACTTGTCAAATAACCCCAGAAATAACAGTGTCGTTGCATTTTCCGTATCCGTGGCTGAACTATTGGTATTCAGAACCTAGCCTTTGTAGCGTAGCTTCATTAAGAGCTAGCCCGCAGCCTTCAGTGTTGACTGGACGAGGATTCGGCTAACGCTACGTGCTAACGTTAGCACTAGTGTTAGCATTGGTAGCTATCTGCTAACGTAGAGCTAGCAACTGTTATGTTTTCGTCCCTTTGTTTGTAGGCAGCAAGTTAGCTCACGTTGTCATATTTATCAACTCCACCTGGCCCACCGTTAAACAGTCCACTCGATATCCAGTTGTAATTATTCTAGAGAAGAAAACTAGATGGTTATTTAGAGGTAATATAATATGCAACCAAAACATGATTGGTAACTATTCAACATAGCTGGTTCTGGGCTAACGTTAATGCAGTCCCGGTGTGAAATACTACTTGGTGTAACCCTGAATGCACACGGCTAGTATATAACTATACATACGTATGTCACTATACATGGCTCTGCGTTTTCTCATTGCCTTTTTGACAGAATGGCATGCACTTTGGATAGACCTAAAATAGGTTTGGCCCGTCTGTCGACCTATAGTATTTCTAATCACTCTTGAGCTGGGATATAAATCGTGGCATACAACTAGACGAGAACGGACAAAGTTGGTGTAAAAAAGGGACAGGCGAATGTGTGAATGTATGCTGTAGCCACCATGAACCTCGAGATTAAATTGTAAATTGAGTTCACCCAATTGCAAGGTTTGTTGACGTTCCCAATTTGTTCATATTGGACCAATCAATGGATTCATTAATACCCGTGGTTTTGTAGGACCTACAATGAAACATGGCCAATACTTATCGTAGGTGGCATTAGCAAAACACTGTTTTTAAATAACCACTATGTACTTTGGTGTTGTGGTTTGTGTTTTTATGTATTAAAATGTATCCGGTCAGATGTGTATGATAAGTGATGCACATTACCTGGCCAACAACGACAATTAATCTGCATTGCTTAGTCTTAGTCCTTTAATCTTTAGCAAGAACAAAACACCAGAGGACAGAGAAGAGTCACAATGCATAACATGTCAACCTGTGCTGCATTTACTATTTAGTCATTTAGCAGACACTTGTATCCAAAGCCTCTTACAGTCCTTGTTGAGCAGGTAGGATTAGGCATCTTGCTCAAGAATGCCGACAGGTAGACTCAGTCTCAGTCCAATGGTTCTGCATTCACAACCCCTCTAACCACTACAGTGCCCCCTCATGCATTTTAAGTATTTTAATCTAGGGAAGAAGTAACATAACAAATCTGCTACATTTATATAAATACATTTAAGGTAGCTTAATTTGTCATTTGCTTTTGTAAAAAAAAAAATGAAAAAAATCACTTGACTTAGTCCCGTGGATAACAGGGCTAGCATCACCCATGCACTTGGCAGCATAGCTTTATCTTTTTAAAAGGTTGAACATATACATCCATACAGTCAGCTAATGGACATCGGTTCCACATCCATCTTTGTGCTCTTGCATGTCTTCTCAGGAACACCAGCATACGTATCAGTCCTTGTGTGCAGAGCATCATGGACAGCACAGCAGTAGTTTCTGGTGTTTCAGACTCGCTGTGTTAATCCATTTAGATGCACATTGTGTCGTATTCTTCGTGGCTCATGTTGATAAGAAAGATGTTAACTGCTTTTGTCTGCCACACGTCATGTGGTTCTGCGAGACGTAGGTGCTTTGCCCCCATGTGGGGCGTCACAGGCACGCTGGGTTGATTTCAAAATAAGTTTGTCTGGATTTTCTCTGCTGTTTGTGACCCAACACACTGACATGACATTCTGGCAGGTATTGGAGAACTTCTCCGATGCCCCGATGACACCAAAACAAATCCTGCACGTCATCCAGACCAAGGGACTCAAAGAAATGAGGTTGGACACACACACACTTTTAAAGTCCGTTGATGTTTTTAAAGAGCAGTGAAATGCCCCCTAGTCTCTAGCTCCGTAAAGAAAACTCTACCTCAAAATGACCTCCAGAAAAAGGTGGCGACAAGAGACTTGACAGAGAATGTCGTTAAACTCTATATAGGTATATATAACCACGGGCCTGCAGAACAGTGTTTCATTCTACTCTTCAAACTCAAGGCTTTTTTAAGTGTAGTTACAGTTATGATTATGTTTTAATTATTCTTTTGTCTCTCCTCATATCACCCTGGACCTCATCGAACTGACATTCTCCTCACACAAGGAGGTGGGTCGGACATGTTTAATGGCGAAAGAAGCATTGTCCAACACTCAATTATTCATTGCATTTTTGTCTTGCTGTGTGATAATTCAGTATTGTTTTGGAGCCACAATCCTCTGCACATGTATATTCATGAGTTTATTACGATTATTCTCAACTGAATGTTTCAGCTTACTTACACACACTGGCATGTGTGTTCCTGTGTTCATTTTAACTTTCATTCATTATGTGTGTTTGTGTGTGTGCGTGCGGCTCAGCCTTAATTGGTTCTGTCGAAGCTAATTAAGGTAATTTTTCTATTTGGTACCAGTTATTGTGTCTCCAGTTATTTGGTGCCAATTGTTTTCGTCTCATGGGATCCCCCCCGCTTGGACTCCACTTCCATTACCGTTGACTATTTGGTCATTTATGAGACACTTTTATCTAAAGCATGTTCGTGGTTACATATGTTGTGGATTTACTTCAATAGGTAGGGGTTAGGTCAAGGATGCCCACAGGGGGGGGGGGGGGGACATTGGGATTTGAACTCTTTTATCGTATGGGTGGGTTTTCTGTGGCCCAGTGCACCGTAAGACGAGGGTCCGTTTGTGTCTTGTAGCGGGACGGCGCCGCTGGCGTGCCTGGTCACCATGCTGCACTCCCAGGTGAGGGGAGACAGAGTGAAGAACAGCATCTTCTTCAAGTTGCCGGGACGCATGAGCCTGTTCACTCTCAAGGTACGCTTCCACGTCATCCATATTTCAAAACGCCGGTGGAGATGGGCCGTGGAAGTTTACATGCTATGGTTGGGGGGGGGGCCATTTTGTTTTGCCACCCGTAACACGATTCCTCTTGTCTTTGTACATTTGTACGTAAAGTTTTATTTCACGTCACAGTTGGACTTCTAAGAATAGACTCTCGGTGTACGCACTGTCTGGCTTGTTTTAAGTCATGTTTTTTGGTTCACTTTTGATCTGTGAGACACTCCTCACAATGCCACTAGGTGTCATATTTCAGAAGTCACCCTTTTGTTTGACATGGCACCTGGTAGTGCAATTATAAACTGGGGGATTTCTCAGATATAGATCTGTTTTTAGCCTTGTATTGAATTCCGCAGTGTAAAGCATTTTAGCAAAAATGCTTTTATGGGGGGGGGGGTGATACACAGGGTCTGCAACACCAAATCAGTTATGGAGAACGCACATTTTTCGGTCAAACTTTCCCAGATTTTTCACTGAAACAGAGGATTAAGGGTGACTACCAGTAGATCACAGGGGAACGGAACCCATGCCTTACGACAGGGAACACCCTAGCCCCTCCGCTGTCCAGCCCTACGCTGAATCCCATCTAAAGCTCTCTGCGTGCCGCCCTGCAGAAGAACGCCCTGCAGTGGACCAAGAGCCCGACAGAGGCGGACACAGCCACAGAAGGCACGGGCGCCGCCGCCACCGCCTCCACCGCTAACCCCGCCGCCACCGCCACCGCCACCAGCACCAGCGCCGGGCCGGGCCTGGCCCACACCACCGCCCCCGAGGGAGCCGAGCAGGAGAGCTGCGACTCCACCGAGACCACCGCCAACGCCAGCGGGGAGAACGACGGTAGGCGGCCCAGCCGAGACGGTACCGAGATGGTGCCACCAGACAGGCAATGCGCGAGTCGTAGCCGAAGGAGGAGTATGGAGGCGCTAATATTCAGTTACAAAAGGGAGGAAAATGGGACATAAGCGTCAAACCGTTACAAGTAATTGCATGGAAAATGTATCTGATGCATAATATGAGCACAAGCTATCTATATATATTATGAGTAGTAGCTAATGCTAACTGTAGTTATGATGCCTGTTCACCACTGCTGTGGTGAAAAAGTAGAAAACAGTAAAAATGGCAATTTTGCACTATATTATTCACCATTGTGTATTTATTATATTGTATATATTTATTGTCCCTGTGTTTATTCTTGCAAATACATAGTCGTTTGTATTAGCCCCGTGGTGGTTACTCCATAGCCGGCCATTTCTTGATGTCACTGTTTCCCCGCCCCTGTAGCTTCTGTAGACGAGAGCTCATCCAGCGCCTCCTGCTCCACAGAGCCCACCCCTCCCAGTCAACCACAGACCCGCCTCAGCAGGGCAGCTGGGCAACAGGGACGCGCCGAGTCACAAACCCAACACACCACCCGCCTCAGCCGGTCCAGACAGGTAATGCACAGCACCCGCGGGACGCGCCGTGGGTATGTGTCACATGTTTTAGTATGTGGGGTAACGCGCGCAGTATGTTACGATGACAACCTTTTGTTAATTTGTTCAGCTGTTCAGGCATTAAGGTTCGGGGTAACACCTCGATTAACGCATGTCATTAGAGCGCGGAATACATTGCATAGGGGAAGGGTAGTGTCGTGGTCGGGGTGCTCGAGACCCAGCTGAAAGGTACTGGGTTCGATACCCTCATGACCAAGTGTCCGAATTCCCTGCAAGTCGCCCCTGGCACCTGCTACATTGCTAGATGGTGGATTTATTTTGGGGCGTGTGGGAGACCTGGAACCGAGTCCTCCTTCTGCAGTGTTCCATTACAACGACGCCGAGCGGAAATGATGTTCACTGTGCAACCTTGGAGAGCGCACATGCTATTTGTCCTTTCTCTTCATTCTCATCTCTCATATACCATCTCATATACCCCTCTCTCTCTCTCTTTTGTTCTCTCTCTTCTTTCACTCTCTCTCCTTCTTCCCCCCCCCCCCAGTCAGGGAGGCAGAGGAAGAAAGCAGTGATGATGCCCAGAGTGGTCCTCACCCCCCTCAAGGTCAACGGAGAACACGTTCCGTCAGGTAAATATAGCAGTTTTATATTTTGGGGGGGGGGGGGGGGGGGGGGGGGGGGGGGGGGGGGGGGGGGGGGGGGGGGGGGGGGGGGGGGGGGGGGG
>JAOPJK010000001.1:14428679-14442759 GCA_027123565.1 Phycis chesteri
CCTGTGTTGAGCTGAAGGTGGTTCCCGTCACACCATCCCGCAAAGTTCTTAATTAGTTCCCTGTACTCCTCCTCCTTATTGTCTGTGATGCATCCAACAATGGAGGAGTCGTCCGAGAACTTCTGCAGGTGGCATGTTCGTTGTGACTAGCGGCCACTCACGCGGCGCCATCTTTTTGTGTCTGAGTTTAAGGTTTAATCAAACGTTACCTTCTGCAATGTCTCAATAAACATGCAATCATCCACATTCTTTATGAAGCCTGTCACCCACACACACACACACACACACACACACACAGCCAGCGGAGGTGAGTGTTTTCTTACCTTGTGATGTTGGGTAGTGTATGTAAAGGGATTTGCACGCATGAGTATTGACATAAAACATACACAGTTACATACACTTAAAACATGGACTACTGTTTGACTCAGGTCCAAAGAAATCAAATTCGTTGATCAGGGCTCGGGCCCCTGTTGTGTGAACATGAATAATACTGTTCAAATAAGCATGTATGCAGTCTGTCTGTCTGTCTGTCTGCAAAAAGGCTAAGTCGCATATTAACTGCGGGACATATGAAAAAGTTATCTGTGTTTGAGCTGGGCCCTGTCCATACTATGTTCCCACCGCCGAAAACAGAGCTCTAAGGTCATCTGTTGTTTCTGCGGGAAATGCTGGTACTAGGTAATGTGTTTCATAGACCGTCTCTGTAAGCAAAACGAAGTCGAATTGCCTGTTTAATGCTGCCCTCTGCTGTTGAAATTTAGGAAAAGTAAGTTGTCTGTGTTTCAGTGTATCCCAGAAAAAACGGTACAAAAACACTTAATAACAACAAGCAGTGGACCACATTTTCACAAGTAGTAATATATAAATGCATACTAAATATACCTACGCCTCAAACTTGTGAATTAAAAAATAAAACACAATGACTACAAATCAGTATCTCCGCTTTGTAAATTGTACAGTATCTGAGGGGCGGTAGCTGTACTTTTACAGTGAAAAAACGTTATTTCCGCTCAAATGATGCCCGCTATCGTCACGTCCGGCCGGACGGAAGAACATCGCGTTAGCTTCCTCCTGTATTGTATGGTGGCCGTACAATCCGAAACAATAAACCCTAAACGCTAATTTACTCTGAGAAATATGGCTGGGACGGCGTCGGTGGCGGGAGAGGTGTTCGTGGACGCCCTTCCGTATTTTGATCAGGGTTATGATGCCGCTGGGGTCAGAGAGGCGGTAAGTGGAGAGCGCTGCGTTGACGAGATGGATGCGTTTAGCTAACCATGCTACCGCTAGCTGCGCATAACCGGAAGTATAGCTGACTGCGGAGCTTGGAATATGTAGTCATCTAGAAGACGCATACATATATTGTTAATTGATATTGTTCATTTACATATTTTACACTAATGGTCTAGATGTTTCCAGATTTCCAGATTCGGAAACCTTAAAGTTAAAGTTGGTGTCAACAGGCATGATGCTTTGTTTAACCGGGTTGACATCAAACCTTGAAACCACAAGATGACTTGTGTCAATGTAATTGGTGGTGGTCAGCCACGGTATGCAAACTTCAAATACATTTGAAGTTTCTAACGAGAAATGACAGGGGACACCCTAGAGCACAGCTTTCACTACTAGCACCAGTCGCTGTATTTGCGATGGAGGCATGTTATTGTATATGATCTCTTCCAGGCAGCTGCCTTGGTGGAGGAGGAGACGAGGAGATACCGACCCACCAAGAACTATCTGAGTTACCTCCCCACACCTGACTTCGCGGCCTTTGAGGTGAGTCATTCTGTGCTGTCCATGAACGTGCCACCATGGGGATGGGCTGCCTTGCAGTTGGCCACGCTGGATGATATAAAAACTCCCATTGTGGAGACTTCCCTCCTGATTTGCTACGTTTTGCTCTGATTGTGTGTTGTCCTTTCCTCTTCAGACGGAGATCATGAGGAATGAGTTTGAAAGGCTGGGAGCTAGGCAACCACTGGAGCTCCTCAGCATGAAGAGGTAAGGGCAACCATTTTGTTTTTTTGTGTGCTTTTCCTCATCCTCTTATTTGCCGCATCTGTTTCTTTTAGTGTCACATAAAGCACTTTGTACCACACCCTGTAAAAGATTGCCTTATAAAAACTTTCACTATTGTTATTATGTCTGTGCAGGTACGAGCTGCCTGCACCCACCGCGGGCCAGAAGAATGATATAACCGCCTGGCAGGAGAGTGTGAACAACTCCATGGCCCAGTTGGAGCACCAGGCGGTCCGAATCGAGAACCTGGAGCTCATGTCCCAGTACGGAACCAATGCCTGGAAGCTCTACAATGAGTGAGTGGCCGAGATATCATATCAGACATTTCCACTGGGGAATACAATACAATACCCTTTATTTATTCTCAAATGGGAATATGGGGTGGTCTCCCACGCCTACATTCTCACAGGGATGAGTTAATTACATTGAGATGAAATGTATATTGACTGTATATTAATCCCAGCCAGAAATTCACCACATTACATTACAGTTCGAGAGGGCATAATTATTGCTAATAATTGTTACTGCCATCTAGTGGTCACAAAATCACTTGATGCTGCTTTTCATGAGCCTTAAAATCAACATGCTATTTTTTTTTTGTTTTCTTTCCTTTTCTGTTTCTTTTTTTTTTTCCAGCAACTTGGCCTTCATGATAGAGATTGCCCAAAAGGAACTCCAAAAATTCAGGTGACCAATCAATCTCAGGACCAGAAAGCACAAATGTGGTTTTTCTGTATTCTCTAAGGATTGCTATTCTTAACAGGAAACAAATTCAGGATCTGAATTGGCAGCGTAAAAATGACCAGCTGGTGGGCGGAGCCAAACTCAGAGAACTGGAGTCCAAGTATGTATTTCGTTTTTTGCTTTTTAGTGCAAAACCAAATATATGTAATGCTGTTCATTGTGTCACTGGGACTAAACTTCAACCAAACCATTGAAATCACAGAATACATTATTTGTTCATCTTTTATAGCAGTTAATGTGGACACCCTTATGTGCCGTTTTTTTCTTCTATGTCAATGTGCAAAACAAAATGGCAGAATACATATGTCACAATATGACTATAAACAAGGGGTTTTAACCGTTACCCAACAATATAATTTTGGACTGAATACTATCGGATCTAAAATAAATCCTCAGGTCCTGTCACCAAGTATCCTTCATTCATTTTGTATTTTGACATTAAATCATTACTCAAAAAACTTTTGGTTGGAGTTTACTTCACTATTCATTATAATTTGTTCATGACACTTCGCCTTTAAGATTGCCTTTACTTTTTCAGCGAGGCTGTCAGTGATGACACACCTTTTTTACAGGTCACAGACTATACCATTATTTGTAACATGTTTATTGTTATCGGTTGACGATGAATGATCAGTTGGCTAGTGTCGGTTAAATTTTGAATTGGCATCACTACTATAACGCAAAAGGCTGTTGAGTTGTTTGTTGATGTGGTCTAGATTGTACATGTCTTTGCTGCAGGCGCGGGTTGGTTCATGGTTCAACATGACCTGCTATGCACCAGGTTAGGCTCAACATAGGTTGTCATGTATTGTCAAAAACTGTATTTCCACTCAAATGATGCCCGCTATCGTCATGTGCGGTACTGCGCTTCGGCCGGACGGAAGCACATCGCGTTAGCTTCCTCCTTGTATTATATGGTGGCCGTACAATCCGAAACAATAAACCCTAAACGCTAATTTACTCTGAGAAACATGGCTGGGACGGCGTCGGTGGCGGGAGAGGTGTTCGTGGACGCCCTCCCATATTTTGATCAGTGTTATGATGCCGCTGGGGTCAGAGAGGCGGTAAGTGGAGAGCGCTGCATTGACGAGATGGATGCGTTTAGCTAACCATGCTACCGCTAGCTGCACATAACCGGAAATATAGCTGACTGCGGAGCTTGGAATATGTAGTCATCTAGATTCTAGATTCTAGATGACTACATAGAAGATGCATACATATGTTGTTAATTGATATTGTTCATTTACATATTTTACACTAATGGTCTAGATGTTTCCAGATTTCCAGATTCGGAAACCTTAAAGTTAAAGTTGATTAAAGTTGGTGTCAACAGGCATGATGCTTTGGTTGACATCAAACCTTGAAATACACAACAAGATGACTTGTGTCAATGTAATTGTACTGGATTTGCTCAAATCAATGTGCCTGGAGCTGCATGACATCTATCACCCCGTGTCTCCAGTCCACCTGTAGGCGTCCTTGAGCTAGACGCCATAATGCCCCAATGGCTTGTTGGTTACTCGTGTACGTATAACAAGAAAAAAAACTCACATTTGGGTAAAAGCATCTGAACCACTGAATCCAACGTTGATGTCTAATGCAAATGGTTCTGGCCCCCTAATGGTGTCACGTTTGCCCCGACAACAGTCATGTTTCTGGGTGAGTGAGGCTAACAGCGTTGCCTTCTTGCCCACAGCTGGGTGTCCCTCGTCAGTAAGAACTATGAGATCGAACGCGCCATTGTGCAACTGGAGATCGAGGCCGCGCAGCTAAGGCACCAGCAGGGAGACGAGAACAAGGAGAACATCAGACAGGACTTCTAGCAGGGAGTGGAGAACAAGGAGAACATCAGACAGGATGTCTTCTTCTTACCATGGAAGGAAGTACCCCGAGCAGGGGTAAAGCTGGACAGGCCAGATTTCTGTATCATTAAATGTCGTTGAGGTTTCTATGGAGCTTTTGGGTTGTCTTTTCAGCTTTCTGGACAGCCTCATTTTGGGTTTGTCCCTACAAGTTCAGGAGGAGGAAATGTGATTTAATGGGGGTCTTTTGTTGGACTTTTTTACAGCCCTCATCCTCTTCGGACACATCCATGTACATTCAGCCATGTTGTTTTTTTCTATTTTAATAAAAAAAAATTGAATATTTCTACATTTCTTCTATTACATATTGTGGAACCTGGTTGATGCATGTGTTTTCAGTGTCTTAGTTTTAACTTACTAAAGCAACAACATATCCATGGGTAGCATTTCGTTCTACTGACATAATCAGATTAAAGGGGTGCAATTGTTTCCACCAGGTTGACAGTGATTAGCCATTACAAAATATTCCCTATAGCGAATTGGTGTTTTTATGCCGGCTGTCATATATATCACATATATATATACATGCAGCAGCATGCATGCTGCCATCATTGGACCCGTTCATAAATTACCTTTGTGATATCATCAATTACTTTTCAATTAACCTTTTGACTCTTGTAATGTAATGTCAATAGCAGTAACATAGGCATGGTAATTATAGCTTTTGATACTAGTTTTTACTATTTCTGCCTCACCTTTTGTACCTTTGTGCCCACGGTGTGGTGTTCTTTTAGTTTGTGTTAAGGTGGCTCTATAGTGTGTCTAATTTATGTTATGGAAAATGGAACACCTTTTAGGAATGTGGTGCCTTTAGTGCTGGGGGTTCTTGGTTTAGATTCAGTATCATAGTTCCATTATACAAGTTCATTGTTTGACTTACAGAAATTAAAGATATGACAGAACAACACTAACAATAAAGTAGGCGTATGAGTCACATTTAATGTGTTTGTATTGTAAATTCATATAGCCTACATTTGTAGTATGTTTATGTAAGCCTAATGGATATCTTTAAATGGAATATAAGGCTAGGGCAACCGAAGGGTCCAGTCAATCATTTCGACAGAATCACTGAAGTATGAACTCCCATAGGTTTGTGTGCTCTGTGAAAATGTACACATTAGTATTATACTCATAGTGAACTGCACTGTAATGGGTAAGACACTAGAGGGCTAGGTTCCTGTCATAAAAGGGTTTATTGCTGAAAAGGGATATTCTGTGTAAACCGTGTGTGCGAATGCGTGATGTTGTGCTTGTAGTCATCCACCGCCATCCTCCACGTAATGGTACAAACACATTTTTGTCCGTTTTAAAATATTTTCAGTATGCTTTGTCATGTCTTTCATTTCAGTCAGTCAAATAATGAACTTCAAACTCAGTAACTGACACTAAAGCATGAACCATGGAAAGGCATGCATACATTTATAGTGACCTATGACTTGCCTATTTTAATTTTCATCATAATGGATGCATTTAATTACATTGCATAGCGAGTATAGCTACAGAAGAATAGTTGAGGGCTAGAATATGTTGGTTCTGATGGTCCTGCTTACAATAAAACATCTTCAGTAGATTAAAGTATTAGTTTGCTTTTCCCTGCAGGCTGACTACCAGTAGGTACAATGTCAGCTGAGGTTGGTGCTTGCGGACCTGATGGTGTTCCACTGTCTGATGTTTACACTTCACTTGTACATATACAATACATATAAGATGTCCAACCGCTCTGCCACACAATATATTTCTTCCATAAACCGGACCTCCTAGAGGCCGAGAATGAACCCTGAATGCCAAACTACACTTCTACGCCTTGCACGCACGCGCAGATCCGCAGAGCTACACGTCACTACTCGAGACCCAACACTTACACGTTTACATTTAGTTTTTTACAGTAAATGCATTTTATCAATCTTGTATTCCTGTAGTCATATTATCTTACCTAAACTAAGAATCGTCTTACTTAAAGAAAGAATATATATATTTAAAAAAATACAATTTGAAAATACACTATATAACGTAAAGCAAAAACAAAAAGTTGTTTCGTGACAAAATTGGCTGTATCAACCAGGTTCATGTTCATTTGATTATTTAATAGCCATGGACGTATGTTACAACCATGTTTACAACCAGGTTACAACCATACAGCCCGTCGCAACCTATACCATTATTTTATTAGTTTTATATATCATGTTCAAGTCATACAAACGTTTTCAAACCAATCAGTTATGAATATATAAGGGTTACAACCATTTGACACATATAAGTGAATATATTTCTATGGTTACAACCACAACAGAAAAGTTACACGCGTCGCTCGAGTGCGTCTCTTCCTCAACGTCATGACGCAACAGTCACGTCCTCACGGTGGGAAAGCTACGCACGACGTGCAGTGGTTCAAAGAGGAAGGAAGATGGCGGACAACAAAGGCGAGGATGATATGGACACCTCTGTTAATTCAGACACAGCGCCTCCGCCGCAAGACAGTGGGAATTCACAGATGAACGAAGACAACGCGGTAATAGTAATTGAACCGAATTTGAAGGATGAAGTTTCGGAGTCGCGGGAGAATGCCTCCACGGCCCTTATACCGTCCACCAGCGAAGAAGGGGAAGCTAGCAACAGCTGCGGCGGAGCGGGAGGCGAAGCCAGCAGCGCCCACAGCGCCCACAGCCCCGCCGAGAATACCAGTACCAACCCGGATCCCACCGCCACGGAGTCCCCGGCCGCCGGGGATGCTCCGGTGAGCGGACTGACCACTGAGATGTCGCCCCCTCCCACAGTCCCGCCAGTCACGCCAGCTGCCATCCCTATTAATCTGTTGGATACGTGCGCGGTGTGTAAACAGAATCTCCAGAACCGAGAATGTGAACCCAAACTTCTACCCTGTCTGCACTCGTTTTGTTTGAAATGTATACCTCAGCCAGACAGACGGCTAAGCGTACAGGTGCCCGGACCACACGGACAGACAGAGACTCATATAGGTAAGTGACCCACACTAGCAATGCCCATGTCAAAACTGAACTGTTTACATCTCATCTCAGGGCTCAAACGACCACACTTAAACACAACTATGATTGCAAACGGTGGTTTTAAACACGAGTTGCCAGGGATTTCGATTGCTTCGTGGATTGATTTCGTCACTGACCTGTACCAATGGCTGGTGTCTTGTAGCGGTTTATGTAGGTCTACATAGAAGATGAACGCTCCTTTTTGAGCATCATTCTAATCTCTCTGCTTATAGTGGCCAACGTTGACGTTCATAATGCTAGCTTCTCCATGCTCTTACTCAAACTATTGATTAATTATCCCTAAAAATATGACTAGAAAAAATATATTTTCGATATCGTATGTTATTTGCAGAGATATTATTGATGATGCACTGCCCATAACAGCCGAGAACCATTGTGATCCTTCAATATGTGGATAAAAATGGGCGTAAGAATCATGTCAGCAATTACTAATGAATGCTGAATACAGTGATCATTAAATAGAGTGGTCTATAATAAATTGTATTTTATATCGATCATCACTGTATTTGGTTGCACACAATGTCCATCGCGTAAGTTGAATCAAATTACCATGCAGTGGTCTGTATGTTCTCCATGCATGCAGGTAAGAACTTGTCTTCCCATTCAGATGTCCACTAGTACAACGCAGTCCCAACCACTTGCAAAGAAAGCCTTTTAAGCAGCACTTTTTATTTAACCTTAATCCATCACAGCACCGTGGAGAAATGCATGCAATTCAAAGTAGGCTGAGGTCCACAACTCAACTGGAACTGAAAGTAGTAGTAGTAGTCAGTGTGGTGCAGCCAGGCGTACCTGTGTCACATTGCTAGCAAGCATAGTCGAATCCTCAAGTGGTGCTGCTTTCACCACTGTGACAGCTGGTTAGTGCCAGGGATGGAGGCCAACCACAACCTGAAATGCCATAATCAGCCTTCATCTTTCAACATCCTTCATTTTCCAAACGGAATGAGTGACAAGATAAGAGATGACACGAGATGTTCTTAAATTAATCTCTGACAGGGAATGTGGGTGTCACAGCAGAAGTACAGGACAGTGATAGTAATGGGAGTTAAAAAAGAGATTCAATAATGTGCAATAAGATACAAAATTACAAGCGCTAACTAGACCAGAATGCTAATATCCCCAGCACCTGAAGCAAGCCAGCTGGCTGTCCAGTAATGGGCTCTGGGGAAGGTTGGGAGAGGTGTCTGCATGTGTGGACCCAGTCGGGGTGAGATGTAATCAGAGGTGTTGCCTGGCGAAGCGTGGTGCTGACGGGGCGTGATAGCAGGATGTCTGTAGGATACACCTGGAAGTAGGGCGCCACTTCTGGACCGCCATATCCAGGCGGTGCGCAACGCAAACCAAAAGGTGTTTTGGGTATTTTTTTAAGCACACAGCTTTGTTGTTGGTCACTAAGGGGGAACAATGGACAACCGCGTTGTCATCCTATGGTGGTGTTGTGTAGACGCCAACTTAATGTGACGCTGTATCACCGTAGACAAAATGTTACTTTAATCGCGGTAAAAGGCATAGCCCCAAATCAATGGCGTTATGATGGTTTGTTGGGACAGATTTTTATTTGTATTCACTGCACTAGAAATGCTCATTCGTCTTAGTCCTTGGTAGGTATTTCATTGGTGCTATGTACACCAATTAGAAGCGGAGAGACAATCGTCAATTGTATTTATTCATGTTTTTGTTTTTACAGCTGAACTCGAAGGGATGTTTAGTTGTTGTTGTTTTTTTTCTCTGCTTACACCCGTTGCCTGTCTATATTATGTGATATATATATTTTTTTTAAATCTGTATGAAGAGCAGAAATAGAGCGACACATGGCTGGACAGTTTCCTCTGGTCCTGTAGTCTTTCATTGTTGTCTGCGAAGGCCTCAAAACAAGTTCCAGAGGTTTTCGGTTTGCTTGGCCGGAGGAATTCATCCTCGCCTGCATCCTGGCTCCTGCATCCAATAGCACTTCTCTAAAACGCCGTGTTAAGCAACAGGAAGTAAACCAGCCCCTGCTCATAAGAAGCGCCTTATTCTTAAACTAAAGCCTGTCATGTCATCCTGACTGTACTGTTATGCAGAACGTGGGAAAAAACACACATAACTGTCGGGAATATCTAGTCCCCATCCGGTCTCTGCTCGTATGACCACGTTGGTGTTGTATGATATAATACGTGATGCATTTTATTTTAAGCACTTTTAATGGTACACATTATAGGCCCTTCACCGAGAAACATTGCCTGTTAAGATGTATATATATATATATGAATTCATAACATCAAGTGGTATGGTGGGTAAAAGACAATAAAAATATATTTGCATAGAATACCATATTTATTTTGATCCAGTCCCACCATGACCATATCAAAATTAACTGCAAAAACACTAGCTAGTTTATTGCTGTTGAAATACGGAAGCTTTGTGTTCAGATACAATGAATGTATTCATCTCAATAGCACTACCGGAATGCGTAGATGCACG
Source organism: Phycis chesteri (assembly GCA_027123565.1). Taxonomy (NCBI): domain Eukaryota; kingdom Metazoa; phylum Chordata; class Actinopteri; order Gadiformes; family Phycidae; genus Phycis; species Phycis chesteri. Next base: position 14,438,794 of record JAOPJK010000001.1, read on the forward strand.
ACTTGTAAATCTGACATTGGCGCTGACTCCATGTGCCCATATGTCCATGTGTGCACAAGACAACCGGAACTTGATTTCCATGTGGAAATATGCGAGGGCATGTCTTATTGTGACTGTACCGAATGCATTGAACACCCAATGCATGAGGGGCCGGAATATAATCTAGAGGTTAGGGTGTTTCACTCCCAGCCCAATACGTAGGCACTCTTGAGCAAGGCGTCTCACCCCTCCCTGCACAGCACGGTCTCCAAAGAAATATTCAACCAAGTTGTTTTTGGCTAACTAATTGTACTTTTAATGCTTGTAATGTTTCAATTGATGGCGTGGAGTGAGCGCCCTTGGTCGTTGGCCCTGGGTATGAAGTTAGCATAATCGCAGGCCATGGGGGTTAGCTGAAACAGGTGTAGGTGCAGGCAGGGATATAGTGGGTGCAGTTGCAGGGTGTGAAGTGGGTGTAGGTGCGGGGTGCTAAGTGGGTGTATGTGCAGGCAGGGTGTATAGCGTTCAGGAGCAGAGCAAGTAGGCCCAGGGTGTGACTTGGTATAAAGACGGTCCAGAACACAGTATTGGGCAGCTTATCATCTTGACACTGTGTGCGGAGTCCAGTCAACACATCACATGTCAAATGTTCTGGTGTCAGTAATGAGTTCATGATAATGCATTTTAAGCATTTAGTTTCTGTGTAAGGCTTAAATTAATGCACGTAAGATAAGGCTTTAAGGGATCCTAGAATATTCTTTATACGCACTGAGATTTCTTTCAATTAAATTGTGTTTCCTGTATGTAAAAAAAAAAAAAAAAAAAATGAATTGCTCCAATGTCATTGTAACGGGTACAGGAAAGTATTTGTGCTTTCTAAAATTAACTTTAAATACTGGTGAATTTCAATGTGACCCTTCAAGTAGCACCTTCAGTTTTTGTTTATTTTCTGTGAGACAAATGGTTAAGTGTCCATCCTTACTTAAGCTTGGCTGAGGGCCCTGGCCATAAACACCTAATTTAACAGCAGTAAAAACCATGTTAAAGATAGACTAACATTGTGAGGAAATTATAATAATGTGTGTGTGTGTGTGTGTCCTTAAAACCCTTTTGTTTGTGTGTCTGAATATATAGGGCACATACGCATGCCGCTTGTATGTACGTGTTCCTCTGATCATACGTGTAATGGACTTGTTACTTGTGAGACAGATGTGAGATGGGCTCACATGAGTGTCACTGCTTGTGTGTGTGTGTGTGTGTGAGTGTGGGAGGGGTGGTGTAACGGGGAGATGTGGGCGTGGCCTTCTCCACAGATCCCACTCCAGCTGGTTTTCACAACCAATCATTCACAGCCCCTCGCAGCTGGGGCTTAACAGAAACCGGCTGTGTGCTGCTCAAACCAGTGTAGACCGGTTTAAACCGGCTCACACTGGATCACGCCGCAGTTAACTAGTGTGGAGGTGGGGGGGGTGGTGCTCTGGGTTTATGTGATTTGTGTGTGGGGGAGGGGGTGTAGTAACTTATTACTTCTGTTACTCTGTAAACCATTGACGCACGTTAAATGTAATAATACAGGTTTTAGTTGCAAAGTTTAAAATGCTGTAATTTATTCTTCAAGCATTGTGTCGACATGAGTTACTCTTACAATTTAATGTATTACTGACAACGATCGAAGGAATGTGGACCGCTGGGCAGATAGACTGCGGCTATGTCACCGCTATATTGTGATGAAACGCAAAATGTTGTAGCTGGACTCATGTCCCCCCACCCCCCCACCCCCCCACGAGGCCGGGGGAAGTACATTGAATGTGCATGCTAGTATGTGCCATTTTGGCCCATGGGAGCATTCCAAGTCTTGGCAAGCTACATGGGCACCCCGTCTCTCCCTAATCATAATCACTATGATTCAGACGGAGGACGGTAGTCCTAATATTAGTTCTAGCGCCGCACTAGCCTATATTTAGTCCAGGTGGATCCCAGCATAATGTATACCCTGCAATCGGTAAATAATTGTTTCGTGTTCAGCCCTGCGTGGAAGTTAATATTCCAGAACACTGTGGCGCTGTCCAGACTGCCCGTGACCTTCTGTTTCACACCATGACCTCTCACCCTTGTCGCCTCCAGTGAACGTCATGCGGTGCACGGTCTGTTGCCAGGACTACAAGCAAAGTGACATCATCGACAACTACTTCGTCAAAGACACGTCCGAGGCCACCAACACGTCTGCCGAGAAGTCTGCTCAGGTACTTTGCAGCTAGCCGGGGATCAACAGGATGATTATACGCCATTTACACAACATTTTTGTTTTTTGTTTTCATATCCATCTATTTTTGTAGATATCATCGCCTTGTGTGAAAAGGGAAAACGATGATAACATAAGGAATTCTCCAATATGTTATTGTTGGTATTGCTATTTTTTCTGTGCAGTTTCGTTTGTGCACGTATAGATTTGAAACAACTTAAACCTGCGTATTTACGCGAGAGCTGCGGTGAGTAATTTCCTGATGAGGGTAGGTCAGCCGTAGGAGTCGGTGGATGAAACTGACATTAAACAGCTGTGTCTCCACCCTCTCCACCTTTCTTGAGAGCGAGTTTGTATGCGGAGGTTGGATGGTGGAGGGAGAGACGGTACATTCGGAGAGGACCTGCCGTTCTTCCTAAAACAACAATATAATGAAAAGTGATATGCCATCTGGTGGAGGCCTTCTATGCTAAGCATCTTGTAATACCGCGACTGCATACACCAAACCTCAACACCACTTGTACATCGGTTTACATAAGAGGACTCCCTCTCCTGTTTAACCATATGCTAATGCATGCGCAACCTCTCAGTGACTGATATGATTACCCCGCTACCTGCTGATTAAGCGTTGATGAGACGCACCTGTCCTCCACTTTTTGAAAACTAAATTGAAGGGGCGTTTCCAGGGAGACATGGCAGTTCCATCCCCAGAAAGAGAATCCGACCCTGAAAGCGTGTTTTTAACAGCAGACTCAGGACAGGCTTTGGTTCTCCTTTCAAGCCACACCATGTGGCCACAAGGGGGCTAAACACATGACAGGATCATGTGATCCGACAGCCAAAGGGGAGAACTGGTCCTATAATCTCCACCAACACACTGTCTGTAATAGCTTGTTAGTTGCTAAACTGCTACTTTAGCGGCTAACTGCTGTTTGGAGACAATACATGAAAGATTTCCCCCCCAACAAGACGTGTCATTTTAAACGACAAGAACAGATGTGCTTCATCCTCGTGTACAAGGCTGCGGGGAACATTTGATTTGAAATGCCCTTTTAACTTACTTCTAACTTTGAACCCTCCACCTATCCTTCTAAAGGACCCCCATCTAGTTTTTTTCTTTTGTGGTGGATGGGATGGGGGGGGGGGCTGGGCGTGGGGGATGTGTTGCCATGGTTTCTGAAGGCGGGCGTGGTTTCCTCACCCCCCCCGGCCCAGGTGTGCACCAGCTGCGAGGACAACGCGGGGACCATTGGCTTCTGTGTGGAGTGCGGCGAGTGGCTGTGCAAGACCTGCGTGGAGGCCCACCAGCGCGTCAAGATCACCAAGGACCACAAGATCCGCACCAAGGACGACCACGGCGCCGGCGAGGACTCCGCCTCACGTAAGCGACGCGCGTCCAATCGCGCTTGACCCTCCCGTCTCGTGTGGCTTCTTCCCAGGCCCGCCTTAATGCCACTCCTAAAGGTGAAAGATGATTAAAAAAAAAAGGGGGGGATCAAATGATAAACGATGCGCGCGCCGTACCGCAGTACCGAGTACCCAGACCCATCTGGACCCCGTCTGAGCTCGCCCGCCCTAGTGTCCGGTCATGATGTTACCAGCATCTCTCCCCGTCGCCACCCCCAGACTGTCGCAGATCAGGGCCCAGATGGTCCTGTTTTGAGCTTGGATGTTGTGTAGATTTGTTTAAAACAGGTGCTCTCTCGCAACTGAGAGGGAGAGAGAGAGGGGGAGAGAGAGAGGGG
>JAOPJK010000001.1:14459980-14471707 GCA_027123565.1 Phycis chesteri
AGAGACGGGCCGGATGGGACGGGCCCGGCTCTCGTGTGGTACCCCCTCTGTGGATTCGGGGCGCCCAATGAGACGGAGCGACAGTCGTGGTCGTTTTTTTTTTTTCCCTCGGGTTTTGTACGGGCTGTGAAGGACTTCTCTCTTCAGACGTGGGACAAAGATGACTGTACAAACGTGGAACTTTGGAGAACATGGGGGAAACCGGAACGGTTCCCCCTTCCTGATCTCAGACGCTCACACATCGCGCTTGTACAGATATCGTTAAAGTAGTATTTTGTTTTTGCGGTAGTGAAAATTACTGGAGTTTTGTTTTTCTATCATTATTATTATTATTATTATATTTGATTGGTTTGTGAGATTTTTCTTTCTAAACCATTTGAAAATGTCCATCCCCAGATTGTAATGTATTATAACTCTACTTTGACATGAAACGTATCAAGTGTTTGTATGACATTTTGTTGAGGGGTTGTGTAAATAAGAGATTATAGCCCAACTGAAGGTATTCCTCTGGATATTTGAGTGCATCGTCAATAAAAAAAAACTCTTCTTGGAATATACCCATAAAAACGTTGCCTGTGGTTTTTAATTTGGACCAGAGTTAACAGGTTGACCAGAAAATGTATTTCTTAATGTCACTAATATCTGTGTGTGTGTGTGTTTTATTCTTAAAACATTAATGTCCTCATGTCGCATGGGACTTATTTCTTCTATCTCAATCCTCCACTTCCTTGCTCAATGTTTTAAAGCGGAAATGTTCCAGAGATCCAGGGACCGAAGGGGTTCATCGAAGCTGAGATGAAGTTGAGATTCTATCACACTGTTTGACCACCATTACCGAAAAGGGACGAGTTGAAGGGCACAGCTTCAGTTCAAAGCGGCGCAGTACCAGAACTAATTAATTATTATTGTTATTAACTAACTAATGTCCTAATGGGATGAAGGCTGAAGCGGCAGAAGCGCATTTTTGCGCCGAGTTGGCAGTTAGCGGCCGGTCGTCATGTGACGCTGCGTCTTTATCAGGAGGACGGAGGTGAGCTGATCCAAACGAACCATTACGCACATTGTGCTTCTCTCTGAACTATTAGGGGCTAGGAAATAAGTAATCAGTCTCAAGAGGTATGTGTCGCTACTTTGTCATTATCGAAACTCACATTTGCATGACGTTTCCTGTTTCAAAAGGATTAAAAATCCATTATGAGGCACATTTGCATACAAACCAGTGCTGATATCCGAAAGTTCATCGCTCTGCGAGCTGGACCCCCCAGACCAGGCTTGTTACGCGGACGGAGGGACTTTATAAATATTCTTCTCAGCGAGATGTAAGAATGCGAAGCCCGCAAATGAATGGGGGACCTCGTGTCAAAGGAGACATCCCAGCACTAATAACTGAATAACTGCACTGAGAGTTAAGGCAATCTTAACAAGTGTTCTTAATATGTGATATCAGCATGTCAAAATGCGGACAGTGCACGTACATTTGCATTAGACGGCCCCGATTGCATAAAAAAAGCACTTAAGGAAGGGGGGACGCTATGGTCATATTTAAACTGACCGGATCATCTGTAGATAATCAGATACATTAACGTGATTAATGGGCCGTTTAATCGTTTTCTTTCTACTGGTTCCAAAAATGTATGCATGTGCCGCGCCCCCTTTAGTGGCGTCACAGCCCAACTACCAATCAACGCTCTGGAACAAAATTGTTTACAGGCGGCGTTGCCGCAGCTTCTTCGCCTCAGTAGCCGGACGGAGACGTTACTGCCCTCCAAAGTCCGTCAACAACACTAACTGCAAAGCAGCCAGGTAGGTTGGTTACCTTGTGTCCGGTTCTATCCCCCGTGGTGTGTGTTTTGCGCTTGGGTTCCCCGTCGAAACCCGAACTGGACGCGGTGTTGTTGGTTAGCCTGCGGGCTAACACGCGTCTGGGCACTGCTGTTTTGTTTACCTCGGAGGGGATTTAACCCGTTTCCGCTCACAGCTGTGTGGACGTTTCCCGGGAACGTTTTCCTAGACTTGAACTTCTCGTTTGTTATATTCTAGAGCAGTGTGTTACACGAAAGGAACCCCATTCGTTCAGTTTTCAGGCGTCCAAGCGTTTTGTAACTCTTGGTTTCGTTTACCAAACCTTGACCTCTTATGCTAACCGTTGCTGTCTTTTACTGAACCTGGATCTCGTATTCCAAACCTTGATCTCATTGACTAACTCTTCATCTCGTGTACTAACCCTTGATCTCGCGTACTAACCCTTCATCTTGTGTACTAACCCTTCATCTTGTGTACTAACCCTTCGTCGCGTGTATTAACCCTTGATATCATTTACTAACCCTTGATCTATGTACTAACCCATCATCTCATTTACCAACATTTGATCTAGTGTACTAACCCTTGATCTCGTGTACTAACCCTTGATGCTTTGTCATCACGTAGACTAAAGCTGTGGTAGTCCACAGGAAGTAATGCTGCTCTCTCATCAGAACATGCAGAGCACAGGAGTCCTCACCCGGGGGACGTTCGGCTGGGCGACCGAGGACAGCAACTTCTCCATAATTTGTCCCAATGGCTCTGAGTGGGTTTGGAGTGGACTGGGGGAGTGTGCGCAGGATGGAAGGGACATGGCCAGTGTGTTCCTGGGCCTTTTCTCCATCGCCTGTTTCATGGTGTCTTCCATGCCGTAAGTGTTTGCTCTGCACTGACCGGGCTGTGTACGTTTTTTTTTGTTCCCTTCCCTTTTTTATTCCCTTCCCTGGTGATCAGGTGTTGTTAGCCCTGATCACCAGTGTTTCCACCCATGAGGTGCAGGTCGTTTGAGTGTGCTTGTGTCTCTGACCGCAGGCAGTACTACAGCTCTTGTAAAACGGGCAACATGGACCAGGCGCTCTCCATCTGGTTCCTGCTGCTGTGGTTGGGTGGGGACACCTGTAACCTCGTGGGGTCCTTCCTCGCCGACCAGCTGCCCCTTCAGGTGGGTGCAGCGGTCGTTCATTTGATTTGGTTTTCGATTCTGCGAACCGCCGTTTCAACCAAGTCGTCTTCTCTCCCCCGACGGTAGACCTACACGGCTGTCTACTACGCCCTGGCCGACCTGATTATGGTCGGGCTGTACGTCTACTACATGTTGAAGAACCGGACACGCGAGGGTGAGGATCTGGTTTTGACTCCGCCTCCAATGAACGGACAAACCGAGTCCGGTGGGGAAAGAGAAACCGGGGACATTGATCACATCATGGTGACGGGGATGAGGATGTTCTGAGACTTTCTTGGGAAGTTTGCTAACACCCACTGGCAAGTATAAGGCTCAGCGTAACCGTGGCGATGTACACATTTCAGGCTGCCGCTATAGTCAACAAAATGAATTATCCTTGAACATAACCTGAATGTCTCCATCATCTAGGTATGTTCATATATTCAAGTTTGGAGAATAGAATAGAACAGAAAATACTACTTCTTGCAAGCAAAATGTAGACATTTGTCTTTGCTCGCACGTGCAGAAGTCAGCCACCAAAACAGATAAGTGTACGTTAAAAACACAACGCATCACATCCAGATTGGACACTATATAATATATTGCACACTGCATTCCAAGGTGGCCATGTTGGTGACTTTGTCGGGGAAACCTTCTAGAGTCTTTGGGAACCATGACGACACAATGCATTATGTTTAGTTCTGCTATCCATTTCACCGCCCAGGTCTCATTTAGAATAGTTTAGTTGTCATGGATTCTAGAAGGTTTCCCCACCCGACTGACACCCGACAATGTGCCCACCGGGTGACCAGTACAGATGGTTTTCTACAGTCACTGGGTTGCATGCTGGTTATCAGATAAAGATGTTTTTGAGTAGATACAGATGAGCAAAGGTCTGGCCTTTCCCAGACCCTGTCTTTAATGCACTGTTTCACTTCCTCCTCGTGACCTTTGGTACAGTCGTCAGACCAGACACACTGCTTGCTGCATTGTCCCTGTAGGTCATTAATCTTCCACTAGAGTCAGCACAAGACGGAGTACTAAACGTCATCATCACTGCCAGATGAAAGCAATCGACCCTCTATGAAAAATCACAATCTCAGCCAATCGGACAGTAATAACCACTCTCACCCCAGAGTTGCACTGTTCAGTAATTTAGGAGACCCTTATCCAAAAGCACTGGTGTTGAATGCGGTTGAGGCATCTTGCATAAGGATGCTGAATGCCCCAGGATGTCGGCCATTGGGGATCGAACCCAGAACCTTTGGGCCTGAGGTGGAACACCCTATCCACTACCCTGCCCAGGTTGGGTCCCTGTTGTGCATTTTGTCTTCAGTGGTGAACTTAAGTGAAGTTCATAAACTTTTTTTTTTTTTTTTTCAACACCTCCCCAGCTAGCAGGGTGCTGAACGTTGTGGGCGTGGCCTGTGTCCTGGGCCTGGTGGGACACCTTGGCCCCCTCCCCAGCTCAGCGCTGCATCAGGGGACTCTGCCCGACGGGTTCAAAGGTCGCGCCTTGTTGTGGACGTCTGAGTCTCCTGGGATTCAGGTGAGACGTCTCAATGGGATCAATACAGGTCTTTGACAGTTTGAATCGGCCATGACGCTGTTCTTGTTTTTGTTTAGGACCGTAAATCAATGCGCTGGTCGGCGTCTGTTCATTTACATTTGTGTTTTCCGATGTCAGCGCAAACAAGCCACAACCCGTGCTTGTCAAACGTGATCCTTAGAAAACATGAATACGTTCCTGAGATGAATGCATTACATTACATTGCATCAGTTTCATCCTTCCTTTATCTCAGAAACATGGCACGCTTGTGTTCGTCATACGGTATCAAAACGAAATCCCTTTGAGGCCACACATGCCCCTGTTGGTAGACAAAAAAAGGGCCCACCAATTATAGACAACCATGTTGTCATTTTTCAGGTTTCTTTCTTCTGGGTACCCTGTTTGTGTTTTGATATCGAGGACCGCATGTTTATTCAGTCATGAACTTTTCCAAAGACAAGATATTGCAGCCATGTCCGTGGACTCCATGTCATTGTACTTCATGGGATGGCTTTGCTGCCCTGGCATGTGGCCTTTGTGTCCTCCAAAAATGGCGACTACGATGAAAATATTCCAGGGCTGGTATATTCTGGGCTATTTTCTTATATACGAGACTTCTGCTTCAAACAGGAGTTGTGGAAAAGACCATTGGTCCACGAATCCCGGACCCATGACGTCTATTGTCCAACTGTTGCGGAAGGGTTTTCCGCGGGAACACAGTGGATGTCACGGATTGAGATTGTTTCACAGCATCCACATGAAGTCGTACTCTCTTCTATTAGAAAATAGCCAAACTTTATGGGTCCCTTGAGGTTGTTTGTGAATGCACATTGTGTTGCCTGAGCGGGACTGTAACTCTCTCCACTGTCACGGTTGAAGGCCTTCTCCACCAAGGAGATCATTGGCTTCTCCATCGGCTCCATCTCCTCCCTGCTCTACCTCTGCTCCAGACTGCCCCAGATTTACACCAACGTGAGTCCAGTACAGACACACCAACAGGACATGTCTGCGTTGGTGAAACCACAAATCGAACCAGAAACACTATTTACAATGATCACCATGCGTGGGGTGTTTTTTTTGTTTTTGTTTGGTACGGTTAAACTTGACCCAGTTTGACACATTTGATGTATATTTGTTGTCATGGTTACTTGTCAAGAATAACAACTCCCAAAAAAGCACATTTATGCCATTTTGTCATTTGTCACATTTTAGTCATTTTGCAGCTGTTTTTGGATCCAATGGGTCTTGCGAAATTGGTGGAGTACCTACAAAGTGTACAATTGCCACTTGTACCCCCCCCTCCCTACCGCAGTACAAAAGGAAGTCAACAGAGGGCGTGTCATACTTCCTGTTTGCGCTGGTCATCCTGGGCAACACCACGTACGGTCTGAGCGTGCTCCTGAAGAACCCCAACCACGGGCAGGGCGAGGGCAGCTACATCATACACCACCTTCCCTGGCTGGTGGGCAGCCTGGGGACCCTCACCCTCGACCTCTGTGTATCCTTCGCCCACGTGGCTGGCTGATTCTCATGGCTGCTTCATGCTTATTAATATTGTTATTATTGTGGACCCTGATGGAAATAGACTGGCGGGGGGGGGGCTATTATAGAATGCACCGTGGGAGTGGTGTTGAGCTTACTGTGAATGTGAACATTACTATGGGCGGCCGGATGGTCTTCTAGTGGCTAGGGTGTTCAGCCCAGAGGTTCTGGGTTCAAACTTCTACTGGCTCCTTAGTATAAATAAATTAATAATGAGAGGTAACATTAACACACCACCCAAACCGACCCTTGGTTTTGCGCCCGAATAACATGGTTTTGCGCCCGGTTAGCATTTGAATGGCTAGTATGCCGGAGCTATTGCCCAAGCTAAGCTACAAAGCCCGTCTGGTGCCTGTGTGGAATCTAAAGCCATTGGCTAACGGGCAAGTGGCCAGGTCTATGCTAGCTACTAGCTTGCTGCGGGGGCAGCTCCTCAGGTTGCTAAACGGTTTAGTCTGCTTCTCGACTCAAACGAAAGGGTGTTCCTCCTTGACCGCGTCCGTCCAGATCACGCTGCAGTTCATCGTTTACCGGCCCAGGTACACGTCCGCTCTCCAGGACGAGATAAGCCCTCTCCTGGGCACCGCAGGGAAGTATGCACCGTAGGTCCCGGACCAAGCCAAGAACCAAGCCAAGCCCAAGGCCTCAAGCCAGTTCGTGTTGCAGGTGGATCGGGCCTGTCTGTGCAATTTTACCCAAGACCGTTTTGTTGTTGTTGTTGTTTTAAAACCTTTTGTTATTTTGACCTCAACATGCTCCACGCTGGGCTGTGTTTTACTGCTAATCGCTCTTAATTTTCTTGTTTTAAAGAGATGAACAGACCAACACACGCGAGCGAGTGTTCGTGAACCCTCCATTTCACGGACACTTTTTAACGCTCTGCTCTCCTCGAGACAGAGATGTTAGTTTTATTTCTTTCTTTTTTATGTTTTTAAATCATATGTGTAAGTATTGCAGAAATGTTCAAATCGGTTCACGTGAAACCAGCCAAACCAACGTTGAGAACTTTTTGGTTTATTAACGATGAAAGGATGACAAAAGAAATCTTTTTTTTTTTTTCCTAATGTTTGTTGGCTTTTTTCACATGTTGATGATGTAAATTGTTTTGTTTCAAAAAAAATCTGACCTCACTGTATTTTTTTTGTGTGTTCCTATACAGTGTTTACATGACGCAGTAAAATAATGGTGTGCGTTTTATTTGTTCACAAGGCACTTTGTTTGGTTTCCTTACCCTTTCCCCCTCACAGTCGGTGGGTTAATTCATCTCAGAACGTGACAACTGTTCTCCAGGCACCATGTCGAATACGTTCAAGTGGTCAGTTTTATTGCAGCAAAACATTAAAACCAACATGAGTCAACAACCAGATTGTTTCGCTCCGTTCCTTCTGGGTTTATCACCATGTGGAAACCGAAACCGGCGAGTCAGTCTGCGGCAACGCGTTGAACTCAACTCTTAGCCTCATTTAGTCGTGTTGCAGTTTCTTTATCTGAGAGCTGACAATGACACAAAAAAACACATTGCCCTGTCAGCAAAGGGCCAAGGTCTATTCCTGGTCTTGACTCTCCCCCCCTCTCGCTCTGACCTGTCACTTGACCCCCAGGAGTCGCGTGTAGGCCCCTCCATCACAGCCACTTCCTGGAAGGCTGCTGTGGCGGCCATGTTGTTTTTCTTCATTACTCACAACCTGACATCGAGTTGACATGGCCCCTGGTCATCCCTACCTCCCTTTTGTGTGTGTCTCTCTGACACGCACACACGTTCCTACTTAAAACCCATATCTGCACGCACACAAACGGGGATGAGTAGCGTTTAGGGTAATCTTTCTCGGTTGTGAAACAGTGGCAGAGACGTTAGCCAGGGGAGGTGGGGGTAGCCAGCGATAGCTAGCGACCCCCATGCTAACGACGGGTCATCCATCAGCCCGGGGAACGAAGAAGAAGAAGAGGCTGTTTATAAACACACGGTGCCGAGAATGTCCTAACGAGGCGGCTCCAGCGCGGCCGGGCTCGGGGCCGATACGGCCGCATTCCTGCATGGAGGCGTCTCTCGCTTCGGCTAATGCTAACGCTAACGCCCCCTTATCGACCCACGGTGATTAGGCGCTACAGGCTGATGAGGCGCGGCCGCGTCTCTGGGTCTGCCGGCGCCTCAAGTATTTTAGGCAAGCATTGTTTTTTTTGGGTGATGTATAGGCCTATCGGTGTTAAGTATTTATCTCGCGGCATATTCGGTGTAGTTTTGAGAATTAAAGGATGACTCGCCCCTATGAACAAAACGAGCCGTTTGTGTTTTGTTTAAGTGACTTTTAATTTGAAGACGAACCAACAATGTGATATAAAAATGGAACATTTTAGATAAATAAATACATTAATTAATTAATTAAAAAAAACACGCAAAGAGATAATGGTAATAATGATGCAGTGACACAGAATGTGTCCATGATTGACAAATTCAATTAGAAGATATCCCACTCTCAACAATTTACATTGTGTGTGTTCCTGTGTGTTTGTGTGTGAGTGTGTCTGTCTGTCTGTCTGTCTGTGTGTTTGTGCACGCGCGTGCGTATGGGAAGTTGAGTGTGTGAGGATGGAGGTCGGATCATAGTCAACATTGCAAAATGCTGGTGGTGGACAAACGAAGAAGACTGTTGGTCGACCAGCACAGAGCACAGCACAGCACGCCACCAGCATCCGAACCGGTAAGGCTATTCCCTTCTTCCGCTAACACTGCTCACAGGCATCAGTGTGATTGTGAGCATCTCTACTTATTTACCCAAGCTTATGTCCCCAGTCAGTTTGTAAATGTTTGGATGATTCTTTTCCACATCCTCAACATACCTCCAATACCTCCAACCATATACAGGTGGATGTACTGTTGTGGTGTTCATTCCTTTACTCCGCCTCCAGGGCTGAATGATACATTGAGATGTCTACTACTAACCCTTACTTGGAGTACGTTGTTTGTTGTTGAGTGATGATAACTACCAATTCGTTTTTTTAATTAAGGCTTTAAAAAAACCTTTAATCTTAAAATTGGCCTAATTTCTGCCAAGCACTGAGCCAGTGAGTTGGAGTGCATGGTGAAATCCATCAGTAGGGATGTGGTAATCACACCAGATTATAATCACTAGCCTTGTACGACAAATAACCCACAATACTAGTTTGTAGCATTTAAATCACTTGAACACAAACACAAACTCTTTGTTATGGTTCCTAACATAGCAAACATTTTAAATTGTTTCATTTTCCAATAGTAGAAAACCTTGCTGAACTAAATCCAATAGGTAAAAGTTGGCCCTTGATTTTTGATAAAAGTGCATTCCTGACGCACACACACACACACACGCACACACACACACACACACACACACACACTAGACTTGTGTGTTTGCCATGGACTTTGCCCACAAATCATGTGTGCTGAACGGCTGCTTTAATCTCAGCACCCGTTTTAAGGTCGATAAACACAAGCTTTGGGGGTCTGGCCCTCCACTATAAGCTCTTTGGTAGAAGGAAGAAGTTATCATGGTGAACTCTGTTTCCCAGGGCTGGCGCTAACAAGGGATGGCACCTTACTGTCTATAATTAATTCAGGACATTCAATCACTAAAATGATACTACATACACTAGAATAATGTAAATGATTTAACCTATTGTTTTGAGTGCATATGTATTTGTGAGTCTGTGAGTAAACTTTCATTGTTAACCGTTTGCTAAGACAAGGATTTAGTGTTTAAACCCATGATTGGTCCTTTGTTATGTTATGTTATGTTATGTTATTTAATTGTGTCTCCTCCTATTAGGCAGGATGTTTAAAATGCAACTATACAACAATCCAATAATGCATGAAAAGGCCAAGACCAAAATAGTATTCCTTTTTTTTCAGGACAGCCAAAATTCCAGGAAAAGCCTAAATGTGCGGGCTTCCCTTACTCCGACTTAGCACTTAGCTTCCTGCTAACCTAGCTCATGGCTAATTAAATGCTAACGTGGCCACTCATTTTCAAGCCCCCCCCCCCTCATTGCATTCCCCATGATGGAAATAAATCAAGGATCTCCCATGGGTGCTGTAGCGTGGCCAGACCTTTTGTCCCACTCATGTGAACACAACCCTCCTCCTCCTCCTGCTTCACATAACGACGAAGATCTATTGTGACATTTGTGCAGCGAAACCCCCACGCCCCGCCCCGGGCGCCCCGCGCCGTCCGTCCGGTGTCAGTGGATGAACGCGGCGACACCGCCGTCCTCCCGCAGCGCTCCTGCTGCGTCTCCCCCGCCCTCCTCCCCTCCGCTCGCCGGCGGGGGGGTTTCTCTCTCTCTCTCTCTCGACGTCGAGGGCGGCTGCGAGGGAAGCGCCACTCGCGCCTGTCTTGAGCCCAGATGTATATATAGACACACGGCCGCCGCCGCCGCCGCGACGTGACGCGGGCCTGACACACACAGACAACACGTTTCCCTCTAAACGTGTCTGGGAGCGGATCACGCATCGGGCCGCGGTTGGCGCACGCGGAGCCTCCGTTGATTGGCTGTTGACGTGGCGGGCCCCGTGGCGGGGAGCCGACAGGGCTGCCTTGATGAGCAGATGTTTTGTCTTGTGAATCTGGTTTCCAATGTCCCATTCTGTCTGTTTGTCCGTCTGTCTCTTTCCCACCTTTTTTGTCTTCTTCACACTTTCTGAGCCTGTCTAGGTCTGTCTCACTCTTTTTCTCTCACTTCTGTGTGTGAGTGAGTGTGTGTGTGTGTGCATCGGGCTGTGTGTGTTATGTCTCTAGTAGATGGTGTAAGTGTGGAGGACAACCTGAATCGTCAGCCGTTGGTGTCACATGACAGATACTCCTGGCGAGAGAGAGAGCGAGAGAGATAGGGCTCAACTGTTTAGAGTTATTAACCTCCTCCCCTCTGTGCAGACCAGCTGACAGCTCCTCAAACGCTCCCTAGATCTCTGTCTGGCCTAAAGGGGGTGGGGTCCACCCTGCTCACCCCACTACCCCAGGCCTCACACACACACACACACACACATGCACACACACACACACACACACGCACTCACTCACTCACTCACTCACTCACACACACACACACACATATGGCCATAAACACACATGCACACACACACCACGCCAGCCTCCCACGCAGAGTCTGAACACTGTCCAATATTAACTAGCAGCACAAACAGTCAGGCTGAAAACAAGGGAGTGAGGGCAAACACACACACGACACACACACACACACACAAACACACTGCACTGTTGTCTTCCGAGTACACACAGACATGCACACGTACAGTAAGACATGCCGCTGTGTGGCTGGGGGGGGGGGGGGTAAGGAGAGGTGGGACTCGTCGTAGGAGGACTTCTTAGAAGGGGAGGGTGTTCCTGGGGGTCAGTGATGCACACACTCCTCTTCGCCGTCACCCATCTTCCTCAGCCATCCATCTCGGGCCATCATTCGTTCAACCGTCCGTCCAGCCGTTCATGCTCGTTAGTAATGGACTCATCCATTCGTCCACACAGTGAACATGTCCTTCATCATCCATCCGTCCAACTTACCATGTATCTTGGTCTCCCTCCCTCCCTCCCTCCCTCTCCCCCCCTCTGTGAAGTGTGGGCCCAGCTGTTTCGACCTTCAAGAGTCCCGTTTTCTCACCCTCTCGCTGACCGTCCCCAAAGACTCT
>JAOPJK010000001.1:14584078-14599009 GCA_027123565.1 Phycis chesteri
TGTGTGTGTGTGTGTGTGTGTGTGTGTGTGTGTGTGTGTGTGTGTGTGTGTGTGTGTGTGTGTGTGTGTGTGTCGACACTCTGGCCCAAATTAGGTCACTAACGCCCAGAAGAAGCCCACTGGCAGGCTGGTTCTCGTTAGTATGCTGTGACACAGTGAGAGTTTGTTGGTCAACTAGGACACCATGGTTTGGGGCAGGCTGGACACACGAGAGGGGTGACCAAAGACCGTCCGCCGTCGTTTATTTTAAAGATGTGAGACAAAACATTTGCATAATGCAACCGTGTAATCCAGTAAAAATAATCAGTTAAGACCCCAAATGACCAAGCGGGAACACACTTGGAAAGCCAACATTTAAGGCTCATCAAAATGTATAAATGTAAATATTTGACTAATTTAGCAATTTATCGCGCAAAATACAAAACGCTTGCTTTGCAAATGCACATATGCGGTTTAGTTACGGCCATTATAAAACGAACAGTTCAGTTTCTCAGACCAAGACACCAAACTTTGAGCTGTGATAACGCGTTGCATTTCCAATCTATCTTCACAATGCCCAACGCTCAACAATCCATCAATCAAATGTAAAAGAACAAGTGGCTGTGGCCCCAGATTGAACACTCCATTAGAAGGTTGCCATAACAATGCGTCTTAAGTGTTTGTGTGTCTTGACGTCCGTCTGTCGTTTTACAGCCGGTACAGCGGCCACTCTGGGGTGTGGCCGCTGTACCTTCAGTGCAGCAACAGTGGGATTTAAGAGTCACTCTCATCCCGGCGGAGTGGAAAGCAGCAATAACCACCACCACCACCAGCACCACCACCACCACCACCACCACCCCCCCCAACCGCCCACTCCTCCATCCATCCTCTCGAGTGTTTAGAGATGGAATACAATATTTAAAAGCATCACCATAACACGCCCCTATCATCTCTTTGCTTTCCATTTCACACCACAGTGGACGCCGAGACGAGCTGGACCCGCCTCGGGCTGTGGAGTGCTGGGTGCAGCCGGGCGGTGGGCAAAAAAAGAGAGGGGACGTATCACCGCGCACTCCATGGATGACATTGCGGTTGAGAACCCAAGAAGGAATTGGCCGACTGGCCAATTAACTGCCCAGGCCGAAATGGGCCCGGCCAACGCCACGAGAGCTGGTGCACAGGATACAGGGCAAAAGAGGAAGTAGTGTGGTTTACATATTACAAGTATCGGGAAGAGAGTTACAACAGCGGCCGGCACTGAAAACATACATATTTAGGGTTTACGCTAAGACGCTATGACTTGATTTTGAGCCCTGATTTCAATTCTTAAGTCATTTTTCCTTTTTTCGTTTGTCTTTGGCTGTACATAACACTGACGTGGAAACGGCATCAATCCAGTTAAAGTTTAGGATGTTATATCCACGATTCACTGCCCTATTTGAGTTTTGTAACAGAATCTTTAGATATGCATGCAGACGCCATATGGATGCAGGGAGAGCACATTAGTTACAAAATCACATAACCTACATCCTCTCAAAGGTTCATGTGTGTGTGTGGCTGTGCAGTGTGCGCACACACACACACGCACCCCACAACCTGGGGGGCATACACTGATGATCCACAAGGTCTCTCCCACCAAAGCAGCAATAAATGGAACTGGGCCACCTCCGTGGGTGCCCGTGTGAATGCGTGTGTGTTTGTGCATGTATGTGCACAGTGTGTGTGCGCATATGTATGTGTGCATGTGTGTGTGAGTAAATGTGCATTGTGTGTATATGTCTGCATTGTGTGTGTGTTTATATGTGTGCATTAGCGTGTGTGTATGTGCACATGTATGTGTGTGGCTTAGAGGAGGGGGCTAGCTAAGTGCTGTGGGTAAGTGATGCATGGTGAATGCAGCTGAAACACAACCAGCTCACAAAAAGGCAACAGGACACGGAGGCTGAGGTTCTAGCAGCCATTTCTTTAAAGCCCCCCCTCCACCCACACACACAGCATCCAACCAACCCCACCCTAAGATCCAACCCACCTCACCATCCCTCCTCCTTGTTAGTCATGGTTCCTCTCCACTAAATGAGAGCCAGTAGTGGCATCGGAACAGAAATGGACCAGATTGCGGCCGCACACCCTCAGTTTTGGACCGGGGACATCGCCGCACGGGGGGCCGGCTCACTGTATGGAAGACGTCCCCGACTCCGGTTTCACCAACATCCACGCTGACCACCCCTCTGTCCCCTCCCCGCCAAGGGCTGCATGGGAGCCACTGACGGCCATCTGCGCGACACACAGCCTTGACCTGCCGAGAGCGGGCCCGATTCCCCCCCCCCGCGGCTTGGTGACACAACACAACAGCTGCGCGGCTGGCCGAGCGAGCCGCCACTCCAGGATTCCCGCTCCTGGAAATTCCATTCCCTTTTCGTCAGCCAGACCGCACAACCCGCGCTGCTTTTGATGCAGCGTGTATACGGCGCGCTGGCATCCAAGAGCCGACCCGAATTCCTCCGGTGCTCCCCGCCCGAGCCGGCGCGCCGTTAATCCAAAACCCCCAAGATGTAATCACTGGTTCGGTGTCTGAGGACCAGAGGTTCTCTTGGGCTCCTTGAGGGACCTCGTGGAGAATAGCGGAACGGGAATCATTACCCAAGGCCTCGCAGCCTATTTTCCAGAAAGTAGAGCAGAAACCTGAGGCTACAAACCACTATGCTCACGCTAAAAATCTCTCCCGACGAGATGAGAGGAGGCTACCCCACCCCCACACTGGAGAGCCGTTCAGACAGAAGGAGATGGTAAATGACTAGCATCCCAAAATGGTGTTCAAGGGGAACATCTTAACATGTTCATCTGCGTCTGTAGAACATCTCCAGCCTGTCGACTGATGTGAAGGCATTGTGTTACAAAGTATGACTTGCACTACGGTATGGGAGAGCCCCTGATTGCCACCAGGTATTTTGCACATTGGTAGTCATGATATTGTCCTATGGAGTTCCCTGGTTTTAATTCATCCTTATGAGAAGATGGATGTAACATGTGGTGTGTAACATTCCCCATGATTACCGTGATGATTAGGGCTGTACTGTAAAAGACAACTCGACTATTCGAGTCGTCCTTCGCAGAGCCCCGAGTCGACATGAATTATGTCGAACAATCACAGACGTATTTGATTGATGTGCATTATAATAACCCCACAAAATGTGATACACGGGCTTAAGATACAGGAATTCCATTCCTTATTAATCACGGGAAAGAGAAAATAATTATTACAAGAGAACTAATGTTTCACAAGAAGATGTATTTCATGTTTGATCTAATAAGAGACCTAAAAAAAATAAAAATAAACATTGACATTATTGTAAAAATATGTGGAGGAGCCGTGTATATTACCTCAGTTTTGTTTTGTATGCAATTCATTGACGTGATTGTATGCAATACAAGGATGTCTTGGCTTCACGTCGCTGTACCACGTGGAGTGATTCGTTTCATATCTGTTATCTTTTAAATGCACATCGGTAATCGTCCAATGTCATGTTTTGATGTAGCTTATGGATTTATCACACCTCCCTCCTTCCTGCTTCCATAACCCATAGTGGCTTGTAAAACCTGAATTACATTCGATCTTTGCGAAGTTGACCTGGAAAGTTGGGTTCAGCTCTGGTGATAACACACTTGGTGACAGGACCCGGCCTTAATTTGAACTAGCTTAACAGTGGTAGTAATGAAACCGCAGCACTTTGAGGTGCATTGCCATGACCTCGCCCTTGGGCCAAAGCATGAGCTTGTTTAGATCACTACATTTTCAGAGAAATTAGCTTAGAACCATAGCAAGTGACCGTTGCGTTGTAGTTGTGACCTGGCAAAACAGGGAAATTAGTCTGTAGCCTGAATGCAGTTTACTGCATTCAACCAATCGGGGCTGAACAGTATAATCAGTCCCGCCCTAGCGTTCCCTTTTGGCCAGCTTGGTCCCACAACACAAGCAGTGAAAACACAACAATCCAGTTTCATGTTGCTACATGGTTGAAAAGGATCTTGTGTTGCGCTGCGTTAGCCATTAGCATGAAGGCATTACTGGCAGATCGTCCAGATAGATGCAAAGTGGGCCACGGTACGTCTATATGTGCAGGCACGGCCATTCAACTTTTTGCCCTGCATTTAAGATGAAACGCCTATTCATAAGGACTTCTTTCATAAAACCGGAGGAACTACAATGAAACGAAGGCAACAAAAGATCAGGAACTTAAGGTCTGGGACGTTTTTACACTAGACATTCTGCTTGTTAGCCACGTGACAAGACGTGGGCTCCATTAAACTCTGTTGGTGGAGGAACCTCAGGCCTACGGGGGGGGGAAAGAGCCCGGGCCAAGCAAATGGCTCTTATGGGACTGCGCTGACGACAAACAGAGCACAAAAGCCTTTCACAACTAGCAAGGTCAAGTCCACAGGAGTGCTAGTGAATCCTTAAGATTTCCTGTACAACAGATGAATAGTTAAAAGCAAAAGGGGATGATCAAGCCCCATTAGAAATGCTCCAGTAATCCATCCATTTATTTCAATTTGACCAAAAGTTTGTCCTGATTTCAACTTAATATTTGGACATTTGATATAGAGCAGCCGTATTTTCAAGGAGTATGGCACAATATAACTACAACGCCCCGATACATTGGTACATGGCATGTCATATCCTGTTCTGTTTATCGTAAATATAAAGTTCCTTGTTATGGTGCATTTAACGCAAATTATGCATATAGATACTCAGGAGAAACAATTATTTAAGATCAGGGAAAGTAAAAACACAATGTATACAGTAGTAGCTGAGCTCATAAGCAGCAGGAAGGCATTTACTCTTGATGTCTAAGCTCTATATAAATAACTAATGAACGTCATCAACACATTCTTTCACTCATTAACTCTCAATCATTTTTCACATCATTCACTATATTCACAGAATAACACCATGAGAATAAGAAAATAGTTTCCTCCCCCCCCCCCCCAGAGTCTGCTTCTTCAGAAAATGTCTTCTGATAATGTTTGTCTCCGACAAGACAAAGGCAAACATTTTCCAGCGATGCACATAGGCAGAGCCACCAGAGTGTGGATGGACACGCTCCGATGACAGACATAACGTCGATGGGACGGCCGACCGCCGATTTGAATTGATCGATTAGCGAAACATTCCATGATGCCATGCCCACCGAGTCACCGAGGGCTACGCGGGGCGCAAACAACAAACACGACCTCCTGTCGAGGAGGTGACTTCCCAGTCGCCTCCTTTACCGTCGGCCACGCGGACACAAGGGAAGGTGAAGTGGTCATCGACATCCCCGGACCACCTCGCCGTTTATAGAATGATACGATTAAACAGCTGGAAACTTACCTCAAGGCTCAGAGCATGCAAATGATATGTGAGAATGTAAATGACGTGGTCAACCAGATGATCATACAACACATCTTAAATGTTTTACCGTAAAGTGGGTTGAACTTATTTATGAAAATGGGATTTCTACACAACCAAGATAACTGGAGGGCCTATCGGAGATCAAAGCCGGTCAAACTTTCACAATCACATAGGTTCACAAAAGGTATGGTCTGTGCTTGGGAAATATCTACAGGCGGCTTTTCATGCAGAGATGTGAGCAAGAAAAAACTACAGAGGGAAAAAAAACAGCCAGCCTCGCCTCGAGCCAAACGCATGACATGTGTTTGAAAGGCACAAAATAAACTCCATTCAGAGCGCTCACAAAACAGCCCCCTCCTCTCAGACTTTCTTCCCCTCGTCCCGTTTCCCAAAAATGATTGGAACAAGAGTGTGAAAAGTCACATGACAAACAGCACATTTGCCTCTTATCTAAGTGACTCTCCAGGTCCTATCCGGGGAGGGAGGGGGAGAGAGAGAGAGAGAGAGAGAGACGAAAACTAACTCTCAAAGTCTTTTCCCCTGTCATCTTGGAATTCAGGTTTGGTCACATTTCCCTGCAGCCGTCCAATCTAATGGCTGCAGAATGTAAACAAAGAGCAAGGCCACCACTAATTCAACGCGGAGGTGGTTCTGAGATCCTCCCAGTGGCCGATCCCAGCGGAGCGCGCCGCAACACGGCCGCTGGGTGGGCCCTGTGCGGACCGCGGGGTTATACAGCGGTCCTGTCACCACTCACTCTAGACTATTCAAAACAGCAGCCCTCATCGCGGCAGCCCGGCCCCTCGAACCCCCCCGCGCTCCTCCCGTCGTCAACATGAGACGCCCCGTAGCCGCCGCTGGCAAACAAACCCTCCCTGGCTGGCAGCCGCCCATCAGGACTCCTGCTAGAACTCTGAATTTAAGCCTCGTCCTGGTTTTGTTTGTTGGGGGGAGGGAGGAGGGCATATCTTGATAGCTCTTGGCTTGGTTGGTGGGTTCAATGCATGCACAATGTGGTTGAAGTGCGGGGGTTAGAGAGGGACTGGTCACATGCAGCGCCACGCTAAAAATAACCCCACCGGCCCGAGGCCCGCTTGTTTGTATTGGCATACGCGTACACTTGGGTTTCAGGGGGCGAGGCGGGGTGAGCCGGGCCTCGGACACCTGCACCCTCTGTCAACAGAACCGTCCACGACCCACCCATGACCCATAGGGTGATGGAGGTGATAAGTGTGAACGGGGGAGGGGGGTGGTGGTGGTGGTGGTGGGGGTATGCTACTGCTAAATAGGTCATGTTCTGGCCGGTTCTAATGTGATATAGAATTATGGACAAAAACAGCCATTCACACTGTTGCTATTAAGTAAGCTATATATATATAGGTCAAGAGAACGTGCATGCATACTGAGGGTGAAATTGTGTGAACTATGGCTTTAAGAATGAATCAGCCAATGAACAGCGGAGCCCATATATCAGCAGATGGGTGCCCAGGGCAGTGGGCTTCAGACTCCTGTACCGGGGTGATGGAAAACAGAACAAGAGGGGGAATCTGTCGATCACAGCTACACTCCACCCACAATGATTCTTGTCAAGTTTCTATTCTATCTTCCTCTTATCGGGGCGAACACCTAGCCAAACACCTGGTGGAGACCGTATTCAACCTAACATATTACCGAGATTTTAATTTCATAAAAAGATGGGTCTGGAACACATTTGTCCACATATTTATATAAAAGGTCATTATGTGAATGATAGTGGCCTTTGTTCATAATAGGGACTTCCACATAGCTTAGAGCAGATCATGGGAGATGTGCATGAAATAAGGAGTATCACTGACCGAACCACATAATCCCACGGGCCCCAATCCCACACACTGTACGGATTTAATCCAGCGCACAATCTGTCTTCGCATGGATGTGGGCGTGGGGCGCAGCCAAAATACATTAGCGGGATGAAAACCGCTAATAAAAAAAAATCATAAAAATCCCTTCTAGAAAAGTCAGATGATTCATGCGCTAGCGTATGCTGCTCGTCGTGGTCCGACACGTCCTGCTGACGGTTCTGGTGTGGACGGACCCGTTGACAAAATGCCATTCAGGGGCGATGGGGGGGGGGGGGGCGCGTCGCGGAACCCAGATGCACCTGTGCATCTCGAATCGCCGTGTAAAGGAGGCACAGGCTGCTGGGTGTTACCCAACAGTGTCTCGGGTGCGAGGCGGCAGTATGTGGGTCACCACCAGGTCATCTGTTGGGGCTATCACACCCAGATAGAGGCCATGGCAGGATTGTCACGGATTGCATTTAAGAGGGAGTTTGCACACAGGATTTGGTCAGGTTTCGGAGGGTTATCAGGAGAAAAAGGGAAAAGATTTCTAGTTCTCCCTAGCTTTCTGAATGTGGAGACAATGGCATGCTCTCTGTATTACCGGGCATGATAGTCTTGTTTTTTTTTTTTAATACATATTGCCTTGCTCTTGATGGACAAATGTAAAAGGCCCAGGAAATCAGAGTTATTATGCAGCCAAAGACACCTGGAATAATATCTGATGCTGCTTAGATGCACTTATTCCACTGCAGATATCACAATCAAGAGTCAGACCAATGCCGAACCGACCATGGTCGATTGAGTCAGGTGACAAGTGGTTTGCATTGAGCAACTTTTCTTAATAACACCAAATGTTCTGAGCAGGACATGGCTGCAATACACACTACAGGCTAGACCACGGAAACAATGTTTGATCAGTAATAAATACCAAGCCAAGTTACATGAGTTACAGCAGAAATTTGGAGCTTTATAAAACAGATATACACATTAGTACATGATAAAGTACATAAAGACATAAAAGCAAGAAACTGTGCCGTATGAGGATATCTAGGGCAACTTAAGATGTGATTAAAAGGCTACATTATAACCACCATACAGAAAATATGATGTACAGTAGTATATCTGATGTACAGGATTCACCGTGTATATATACATTACATATAGACATTATATATATATTAAAAGCATAATATAAAGTAGCAATGCTTAGATTACAGCTTTTCATCAATGCCTAGAGGAAAACCATAACCAGAAATTCAACGAGAAAGATGTACTGACTGTAACATGTGATGGCCCAGTACCAGCCCACAACACTCAATCAAGACACAACCCAGAAATATGCATATATGCAACGCTATAATATGACGGTTCTATTTTAACTAGAACCAACAGACGTTCCAA
The DNA here is from genome assembly GCA_027123565.1 of Phycis chesteri. Classification (NCBI taxonomy): domain Eukaryota; kingdom Metazoa; phylum Chordata; class Actinopteri; order Gadiformes; family Phycidae; genus Phycis; species Phycis chesteri. Next base: position 14,592,674 of record JAOPJK010000001.1, read on the forward strand.
GAACCTATCCTCACCTCAAAATAATCTGATTATATCCTATGCGATTTAAATGTTTACATTAGAATAACGGAGTCGCTTCAATGAAATGTTTACACCACTTTTCTACAATGGATGACGATGAATGTGGAAAGCAAACAGAAAAAATAACAAACCTATCGTTAACCACGACAGTTAAAATGGACAACAATATATGCATTGCCAATTAATCTATACTCCAAATCTATATTGGGCCAGCGCGTCCCTGCTCACAGCCCCGCTACAGTGCGTGTGTGCGCAACCCTCCTTCCCCACCATGTTGTCCTGCGGCCGCGCTGCGCGCACAGCCTTCGAAGTACGTGGGCACCGTATCCGCAATTAAACCCGTTCAAACAATGTCCCCCGTGTCATTGTGTGATTTCATGACACGTCAAATCAAAAAGAAATCCCGGCCTGCCAACCCCCGAAACGGTTCCGATGCTAGGCAGCCGTCTTTCTCAGGGGGGCTGAGGAGAAGCGGTGATGGAAAAAGGCTGTGAACGCCATCTTGTTGGTTGCAGCTGCCTGGGCCCTGAATACAGGAACCCATTCATTCGGGGAGGCGGAGGGAGCGGGCGCACTCGGCAACATGAATTCATCTTTGTGGACTATTCGCAAATACAAATGGCCCCTTTTCAAGACACACGGCAAAACTTCTGACGTGACTAAGATATCAGAGGCGATCTGCTGTGAATTGGCCGAGCGCACCCCCTCAGACCATATTACAATAGTAATCTCTCCCAGCGATGCAGTGAGACGATTTTTTCTCTCTCTCGCGGTGACACGAGAACTGCAATGTTTGCTACCTGCGACAGCATTCGTACTATTCGTATTATTATCGGGACGACCTCTTTGGTGATTGATCAGTGGTTATCTTTATGCACACTTATGCTCTTCAATTATGACACATATTGTGATTGGTGGGTAGCGGTCCCCCCCTCTAAACCCGACCATAAAACCCAGTGGGCCCAGTGGGGACATGGCTTCTCAGGTACCCGAGCAAACACACCGCTACGCAAGCAGGTCTCAGGATAAACAGATTGAAGGAATCCAATTAGAAAACCACCTTCTCATCTTATTACAAAAAGGGAGAGCCAAATGAGGCCCAATTGGATTTAAAACTAACATTGTGTGCTAAAAGAACAGCACAGCTTCAAACCCATGTCCGTGGCACTACATTTCTAGTTTTTCGGCGGATTTTGGGGTTATTGTACAAAGGCTGTCACTAATCGCTTTAGAAAAGTGTCAAATAATAACAAGCCTGGGCCTCAACTGTAAGCCATTTTCCGGTTTTGACTCACTTTCAGTGCTGCATTGACAACACCCGGTGCAAAATCCAACCACCACTTCTGTTACATGCGTAAAATGCGATGGTTAAACAACCCAATATATGCTTTGCAGCCAAATGGGTGAAGCCGTCCGCCCAAATAACCCCATTTTCCTCTGCCGAACACCGTGTACGCGGAGCGAGAGCCACATTACGCAAAGTCTCTTCCAGGTCTCATACTACATGTTTTTAAAAAGCTGGAAGACCACCGTACAGCCAGAGATACGGACGAATATGTATTGTGTGTGTTTATACGATATGTGCCCCCCCACACCCATATCGGCCTGGCCAACTTGTGTTAGAGCCTCTCCGGCGAAGAGAGAGAGGGTGGTGGTGGTGGTTGTGGTGTTGACTCCGGTGGTGGAGAAGTGGCCATTTTTACACTCCCTTTCGTTGTCATTTGCATGATACTAGTTTAGATGTGTGGAGCGCAAAAAACACACACCGATTTACAGAACTGAGTGCTGGTGTTACACCCCACCGACAGGTATCCCCCTGTCTAGATTTCGTGGGTGGTCGTTTCACGAAAATAAGTGAAAACTTGGCGGATTTGCTTACGCTTGGTAGCTCACTAGCTAACGCTACACACCACCGCCGACCTGCACTCATTTAGACACCCATGAAGTTCAGATATGGGTCAAAATGGGTACAAAACCGGGTGATAACGGCATAATAGTGTCAAAACATGAACGAGTGGGTGAAAATGCAGTGGATCCCGGACGTGAAGGAGTGCTAGCAGCAGCTAACTCGGAGGGCTGTCAGTAACTAACGTTAAGTCACCCAGGAGGGGTGGACGCCGCCGCTGGGTTATTTTATTAACGTTAATCCGCCATTCTGTGGTATTTGTACGGGGTCCATCTCTAACGGTGCTTGGATTACCGTTCGGATTTAAGCTCTTTACTTTGAATCCAACATAAGATAACAGCGCCCCACCACCACCACCACCACCACCCTCCACCTACTCCTTGACAGCAACAAGCTAACGTTAGCGAGCCTCTGTGAGCGGACGAGGGACCTCAAACCGCCCCGATGTGAGCCCCTCTCCCCGGGGCCGGGGGCTCACGCAGACCCCCCGCAGAGTGGCCCCGACCACACAGTCGACCGGCGAGTATTTTGAATGGTCTTACCCGCTTTCACTCAAGGGTGTCCGTCGTTTGTATGTCACATTGACTGGAAACAGCACAGACCGACTCTCGTCTCTCCTGCTAGCACGGATGTAGCCGGCGAGCTATCGAGGAGCGGCACTCCCCGATCCCAGGTTTCGATCCGCCGAGGGGAGACACACACCGGGGCGCAGAGATGAAGCGGCGGGGGGGAGCTTTTTTTCACACACACAAAAAATAAGACCTTTTCTTCTTCAACTTGCAAAGTCTTCTTCCGATTCAGAGCAACCTATTCTCCCAATCTGGAGTCCTTCTCGTCGTTCCCACCGTCGTCCCCCTTGGTTTCTTCCTTCACACCAGTGTCTCAGACGCTTCCTGCGGCCATCAAACAGCAGAGATGGGCGCGGCGGTAAACCCTGCGCTCCGCTCCGGGAAACCCCACGTTACGCTCGCGTCACAACGCACGGCGAGGGTCGGCGACCACTCCGCATCTGATCACTACACCGGGAAAATAGTGCCACCTTTGGCAAGGGCTTCTATACTTGTTAAACGTTTACCTTACTACAAACAATGCCTCCCTCCTGATTTTTGTTAGCGTTGAAGGGAACGATTCACATTTGGCACTGTCTCGATAATAGTTTTTTGGGAGGTATGAAATAGATAGGACTCAATTATATCTCCCGTACGTAGGTCTTATAAATGGAGAAAGTAGAAAAACTGGCCTATTGTTGGGGATGTGCGAGCATAGTAGGAACAAAGGCGCATGATTTGCAACTCAAACAAAATCCTGGTGAGATTTGCCTGCAGAACGCTACCCAATGCAAATAACACACACCATGCAGTGTTTCACTCTCAACAAAGGAAACAGCGGCGCACTCAACCGCTAGAATTAACATGAACCCTGGTGCGGCCACACTGGTGCGCAACACACGCGTCTTTCGTGGAATATCAGGCCCCATTGTTGGATTGAATATTTGTTGTCGATCGGCTCCAAACTTTGTCGCCAGGATACTGTGCCGCAGCAGGCCTACTCCCAGAGGTTGACAGAGTGCCCTTGGGCTTAGGCATTACTTGGCGACCTCGAACACCGTGACCCCGCCTGTAACCCATGGGAGCGTCGTGCCTATTACGTCAGGTCTATTGTAAACAAGACCTTCATAAGCTTCAAAATGACGATGAGGATGATGCTGGCTTTTCTGGGTAGCCTAAGTGTGTTTTGTTGTTGTTGAAAGTAGTGTCAGTCACTATTGGAGGAGAAGAAATATGACACAAATATCATCATGATTAGATATATCCATTTGAATCTATATCCACACGTGTTTCGAGAAAACTACTCAAGAACCTTAACTGAAATTAAGTTTAAATAAATTAGAGGCTGGTTGTGCTGACCCTACAGTGTTTGCATGGCAGCAGCACATGCAAGAAGTGGACATACAGTATGTTTATATGCAAGTGGTGTCCAGCCCCACCCATCATGTCTAGCTCATGAATAAACATATTCCTAAATATTCCCTCCCGAGGATGATGGCACAGATCTCTGTTAGGCTCAGTTCATTTCTGTGGAAGTATATTGATACATTTCTACTCCTCCAGAATAAAAGTTCTACTTCCAGACACATCAATAAAAGCAACATACATCAAAATGTTATTTCACATCAAGACAATACATAACACATGGAGATGCACCAGTAACCCATTCCACATGACATAAACATGATTACGTCTCAGCTCATCTCTGTTCGGTGTGTGTGTGTGTTGTGTGAATCCCACTGGTGTCTGCGTGTGTGTTGTTCTTCAGAGACTGGTTAGAGAGCAGCTGAGTGTGAGTGAAGGGGAAAGGCGGTTGCCATGGATACGCCCTCGCCGCCCGTCTGCACGCGTTGCGCCGCGATGGCGAGACAGTTCAGCGACGATGGGTTGAAACAAAGGTATCAACCCAACGTCACACCTTGGAGTTAAGAATGTTGGGAAAATAAAACAAGGGCAACTTTTTCATAATAAATGCGTAGATTACAATATGGACGTCAGAGGCCATCACGTTGACCTTTGTGCACAAAGACAAGTGGGTGTGGGGGAGGGGGGGGGGGTTACTTCCTGGGTGCTCGAGACGCAGACACGACCAGGGGACCCCACCCACCGCGGCCCGTCAGGCCTACTGTAACCACACGGGACAGACGGTCGCATAAGTAGCCCTCTCACATTTGCCGTCGCCCCGTGGGATCAGACAGCCAATCAGATTAAAACAAACAACCAGATACACAGTGGGAAACGGGTGGCGAAATATGAATGCTAATACGCCTGGGTATTTTTTCATAGGACGAGTGACATTACATGAGGCTAAGCTCATAATGACCTTGGCTTTTATAGCCAGGTTGCGGCTGATGCTAATCGGACTTAGTATAATCTGTTTCAATCTGTGATAAATGCTTACCGCATGTATCTCTCCCCGATCCTGTTGGCCTTCACTAGCATTACTGACGTCTGCCGCTCGTACACAGAGACAGGGAGTGGGACAGACTCTCTCTCAGAGACACACACACACACACACACACACACTCACAATAACATGATACAAGGTTTCTACAATCTTGCTTAATCAAATTGTATGTCAAATACTTTAGGAATGTTAATGTTCACATTATCTGATTACATAAAGTGTAACATGCAATTAAAAAAAGTACAACTTTACTACGTAAACTATCCTCTAATCTAAAGCGGTGATGAGTCTAAAATTCAAAGACTCGCCGTTCTGAAATCTCACACTTTACCTACAGCAGGTCAACCTCAACCTCTTGCTTGGAGGAGTACTTTAAAACAGTGAATATTTAAACATTCCTTGTTGCGTTTTTATGTCCACGAATCAAAGTGATACATTTTATGAGATTGTGGCGTTTGACTAAATCAACACCGGTTAACAAACCAGCCAATTGATTCAAAAAACAAACACAGACTGAGGGAGCTGTGTCAATATCCTTGAGAAGGTAAAATGCAGTTTATCTTGAATACACTGAGCTAGTAAAAGAGACAGTTTTACATTTGACTAGTCCAACATTGGTTAAGGAAGTGCCTTGGAATCCTAGAGCAAAGCAATAGCCAAGGACTATAGTAGTATATTTAGTCCTGAAGCAGTTTCTGTGAGAAGATAAAAAGTTGTTTAAGTTCAAAGTTACAGATTGTAATGTTGAATATTTTCTTAATGTTATTTTATATTATATTATGTATTTATATTTTGCACTGTGTTCATCATCATGCACCAACCACCAAGTTAAATTCCTTGTATATTCTTGTATATAACCTACTATATTCAATTGGATTTTGGCAACCGTGGAAAATGGCCACATGTACATCGTTTCTTTTACGTCGGCAATTTTCTTATATCAACTTTTACTTTTGACGTCCTCAGTAGAAGCGACACCACCGACAGCTGTCAGCATCCACAGTGGCTGACACACCCTTCATAACACAACAGCAGCGTCCTTGTACTGAATATATTTTAACTGAGCTCAACTACGCACTCTGCTGGTCAAATATGGTCCATACACATAAACGTTGAACCCGAGTGCACAACTGAAACGCGTTACAATGTCGATATATAACAAAAAACAAAAACGCAAATAAATGTTCATGTTGTCTTCGACGTCTTCACGTAATATCCTTGGAATTTTAGCATGGCTTCAATCGAACAGGAAAGTGTCTCTCAATTATACACAACATCTCTTAGACACAGTTGTTACATCATAGACAAAATATCAACATTTTTGTCTATGTAAATAATCACTGTAGACATTTTTACAAGTTTCATTGGAATTTATTTGATTGAATTGTATTTTTAAAATTATCTATTTTTGAAAATAATGTAAAAAAAAAATGTTGGGTGTGTAATTGAACATG
>JAOPJK010000001.1:15013439-15023758 GCA_027123565.1 Phycis chesteri
CCCCCCCCCCCCCCCCCCCCCCCGCCCCCCCCCCCCCCCGCCCCCCCCCCCCCCCCCCCCCCCCCCCCCCCCCGCGCCCCACGTGGGGCGGGTGGGGACGGAAAAATCACGCCGCGGCTGTGAGTCAACGGCGTCGGCGCTGCGCACTAACGAGGCCTCGTTTCGACAGCTGATTTCAAGAGATGGATGGGTGCCGTGGTGCGCCTCAGTGTGTCTGAGATGACGCGCATACACGCACACACACACACACACACACACACACACACACACACACACACACACACACCATATAACAATAGTATCGGATTAGGTGAGGCTCAGACACATTCAATGGGGGTGGTCCCAGTTTAGTGGATGACGCCTACTAATCCAAGTTGAATATGTTTGAGTTTTTTGTATTTCGTTTTTTTCAGAAATGGACATTCACTTTTGGAGGACAAATAATGAATAATAACTGCCGAGGGCTGGGCGATAAAGGAGAATTTGTTGGCACAAAATGTCACTCTATACACTAACAACTATTTATCTCTGAATTAATAATGCCATGTTTTATCATCCCACTGAGATCCATTAAATTGACGTTTGGTTTGATTTGAATTATGATAAACTAAAACACTTAAATTAATACTAACCTCAACCTTTTATCATCATAATTAAATCAAGGCTACCACATTTTGTCTCACAGTACGACAATATATTAATGTAGTGCCGATGTGATGCCAGCAGCGACGAACAATCTATAAACAATAATGTTGAATGATATCCCAGCACCTAAACATAGATTTGCAATAAACGTGGGGCTTCAACGATCTGCAGCATCCCAAATAGTAATTAGTCACCGTGCCCTTTGTCAACATGTATAACTTGATTAACAACCGTAAACATGCACTTTTTCTTTACTATTCCAAAGGAGGTTCCACCAAAAGTAGTTCAAGAAAGCCACTTGGTTTTCCTGACTGGCTACCAGCGGCGGGTGGCCCCGTCTCCGTACCACTACAAGGTTGTCGTCGCCCGGGTGGGTCGTGGCATTGCTGGCGAGTTGCAGCTACGGGGGGGGGGGCAAACCCTGCGGGCAACACCTGTGGCCTAGAGACCACCGCCACGGCGTACCTGTCCACATCTTAAGGTTACTTACCTAACCTGTGGCCCGGGCCGCCGGGCCACAGGTTCGCCTCTATGCACCCTGACACCATCACACGGGGCTCCAGACATACATGGAGAAGCAGTGGACAGAGAGAGGAGTGAACGGCAGTGAGCAGAGGGGAAGGCAGGCTTGCGGCAAAGCCAACAGAAAATACCAGAGGAATCTTCTGAGGACACGGGGGCACGCTCTTATTTGAGCAAAGCACTTTCATAAATATCCTGCCGCTCCAAAATAAACACGATTAAATTCAGTTTATGACTGGGACCAATAAAGACATTTTTGGGGGTTTTCGGCCATATCGGCGATGACAGAAATATTTAGCATGACCTCTGTTACAACTGACAACTGTCAGTCGTCAGTTGTCAGTCAACGTGTGCCCGGGAAAACGGCAAAATAAGCAAGACGAAAGCAAAGCTTTTATCATACTACTATTTGTCATGAGATATCCATCATCCCTCAAAGTAATGCAATCCCTCTGGCTGACAACAAAGCAGCGGTCCTGACCAAAACGAGACAGATGCCGTGTTCACAACACCATTATGAATACATGAACAACAGCCTTTCACAACCGCTGCCCTTGAGACCCCAGCACAGATAGCTCGCACACCAAGTGGGGTGCCATGGGTGGACAGGAATGAATTGTACTTGTGATAACCTCCGACCCACAGTGCTTATCGGGCTGGTATCACTACCATAAAATCGTATTTCGTCTTGTTTCCTGGCCAGAGGGAGCCATGTTGAGAATTACAATGAGCAAGCGAGATGGATCTTGCTCACAGAAGCCATCGCCAGGCTAAGCAGAGCGGGGCTGTTTTTCTGCAGGTGTCCTAGCAGGCCAACACAGCTGGTAGCTCATTAAACTCATTATATTCCATTTTCGGTGGATTGCCAGTGAACCAGTAGAATACAATACTGACCATGCCGGGCCTTTGGATTAGCCATTACGGAAACAACAGACAGCGAGATGTTAATTATTGATTAAAACGTGCAATGATAGGACTCGAGGTTCACAACTTCTCAAATCGTTATGCCTTTATTGCACACAGCTGGGGGAGGAGTGCATTTAGCAAGGCTCTGGAAGCCTGCTCTGAAGAGGGAAGAAAACCGACGTACACACGATGAACACTTTGTGAATATCAGTCGAGGATATGGGAGGTAATAGCCAGACTTGTTCACCAGAACTGTGCAAATTACGCAGAGGGAACGCACAACAGTGGAACAGTATAGACGGAAGACTATGGAAAGCTACAAAAATGAGTCTCAAAGGTTACACATAGGAGATAAGACATTGTTGAGGACCGATCGGCATGTTGTAAGGGGGTCACGTGATCATGAAATCACCAATAGGATTAAAGTGAGCGAGGTAACACATGTTCAGAGTAACAACAACAACAATGGAATTAACGGGACGAGATGCATCTGGACGGGGCCAGCAAATTGACCGTCCCCTGGAAGGGTTTTTTTCTACGCATCGCGTGGGGACCATCTCTGGAACATCAACGGAACAAGGAACATGTTCCCTGTGGCACGCACAGCCACATCGCGGCCTCAGCATCTGATCCGATTTCCAATGTGTAACTGCATATTTCATCACTAAAGCCCACTTTTCCAAATCTTGCCATCAAAGATTTGTTTCTCTAGTCTCCCGCCTTCCCACCCTAATGATAATGGCAAAGTCACACGGGCAACTCGAAAAAAGTTTTCTCGTCTTTTGAAATGTTCCGACATTGTAGCGCTGTCGCGATTTCATGAACAACTTAATTAAATTGGACAGGATGGATCGGTTGCAGGAATAGGCAGACAGTTAGGTGTGAAAGAAAGAAAGCATTTATTCCATTTGCCGCAAAAGATGTGCTGATGAGTAAAAGGGCCCCTTTTAGTGAGCATGATTAACCATTAGAAGCCATTTCCAAATCTGCCCTGCCCTATGACGAAGTGACATCAAAAGTGTGTGCGTGTGCGTGCGTGTGTGCGTGCGTGCGTGATCAGAGCTCAGAGCTAACATGCTCTTCTGCAGAAGATCCACCATCTACGAAGCTGCATGTACCCCTATTACTGCTGGGTTAAAACCCCTCTTAATGGACCAATAACGGGCTTCTCAGAATATCCATTATCCACGAACAAATTCTCCAGTAACATCCACAAACTCTCTCACTCTCTCCCAGGCCCTGGCAAACCATAATGCCAACATTTAGCATTCATCTTTTTAAGTGCCACAATCCTTAAAAACAGGATGCAAAGAATTGTAATTTCCCACCCAGTTATACACAGCGCATTTAGCCTATTGTCAGTGGCAACATGCACCACACAACAACAAACTAACGAGAGAATAATTAAGTTGGCTGAACAGAACGCTGACTCGGAATTTCACAATACAGCTTTGGGGCCGTAAGCCTGCGAAAATACACTGGCGCAACATTCCGACTAATGCAATCCGGGTTGATTACAAAGCAGAGGGCTAAGAGGACCCAACAATGCCGTAATTGCCTTGGAGAGACGGTTGTGTTCACCTGCGTGAGGGAATGGGTCAATAGAGGGAAAACAACCAAACGAGCGCAGCACACGCTGCCTCGGAAAACGGCAGATCTGGATCCGCCGTTTCGGTCTTTGTACTGCACTGTGGAGGGCCGGGGGGGGGGGGCCGCATGGAGGGGGCCGTTACAACGCAGCCGGCAGCCTGCACCGCGGGCAAAGTGTTCTTCAAGGAGCGCTTATGAAGACAGGGTAAAGATTAGTTTTTTTCTTTCAGGTATAATTGTAAATAATTGATCCTATACCACAGAATGGGATGGGGGTTAATAAAAGAGGCAGGCAATAGTTTGGCCGGTTGGGATTCATTACGAAAACAGATCATTTAACTCGTGCCGAGGAAAAAAAAACAAATCTAATGAAGTGGTACTGTACCTAAATACAGGGAGGCACAGAGAGGCCTAGATGATCCTCTCACTGTACAACACATCCGCTGAAGGCCTCGTGAGTCACAGTCTTTTAAGGCTTTCAGAAAATCTCCTCTTCTAGCCCGGAGCTGTAATGCCTGGCTGTCCTTCAGAGGCAGGCAAGCAACCCAGTATCCCCTTCACTCTGAAAGAGAGCGTTGAATACACACACACAATTAATTTCTTTGGTTGGGAAGGGGAGACGAAACGTACTCGGAGATGCCAACGCGCGCAACCAAAGGTGAGAGAGACAATTTCAATTTTGCGGCTAATGGCTGCGATGTCGACCTTCAGGTAGAACAAAATGGAGGCGTCGGTAGACCGTCTGCTCGGCACTCAAGACGCGGAGTCCAATCGCCAATACGAACAATAACGAGCAATGTTTAAACGGGTTTCATTTTGGGGAACGGTAGTCGTGTGTTTCCGTTGTCAGGCCAACGCATTTTCTCAAGGCTCTGGCAGAGTCCGGGTACGGCAGGGTTACTGCCGGGCGTGACTCAAGGGAGCTGGACGACTGTGTGGTGGAGACAAATTGAAGCAATTAAAAGGCCATCCTGTCTGAACTGAAAACACAACAGTGGTTCACCAGCGGAGGAAGAGACAGGTGGTCGACATAGCGGCGGTGAAACATGGCAACGACAACAACTACACATTCATTTTACAGTTAGCCAATTTCCTCAGTCATATAAAGCGACGAAGGCCTAAATAAAGTAGGTATAGCACGTTGCGAAAATTGTGTTTTAATAACAATAACACCATCAGGTCTCTAATTTAAGACTGATCTCCTCGAATTAAATCGTAATCATTACAATCCTGCAGGTAATACCAGCTTCATTTTGTCCCATCCGAATACCGTTAGCTAGTCATCCTTAGCTGCATAGTTGGGTGGTTGGAGTCCCAAGATGGACACTGGGGACGGTTGTCACTACATCCCAGGGGTGAAGACCCGAAGGCCACGCACAAGCTACTCTGGCCTTCAACCCGTGGGTTCAAACGTAGACATGGGTCAAAGGTGAGTTGGGGTCAACATGGAAAAGAACGTTGCTACCCACACCATCAGCAGGATGAAACGATCAGCATGTGTCAGACCCCTTGGGTCAAAGGTTTGCAGTAAAAAAGAAAATCAATCTCTACTTACGCAGTGTTCCAATCAACCATAATCATGCGTGTATAGCCAGTTAGTCAAATGGTTAGGGTGTTCGACTCACAGCTCAAATGCTCTAACTCAAATGTTGTGTGTAGGCATCCTTGACCAAAATGCCCCCCCTATATACTGTTAACGACAGAGTGCTCTGCACGGAACCTGAACCATATGAAGTTAGACTGTTGCATCCAACTCAATGAAGACAACTTTATTGACATTACTGAATCAGAAAAACACAAGACATGCTAGCCAGTGAGTGGCATGCGTACAGTAGCTACCTCGTTGAATTGTATCTTGTGGTTGCTTTTCATCCTTTGGGGGGAGCTCTTCCATGTCTTCCCGAAGAAGTGCAGATGGTTTCTATCATACAGAGTCACTCGTAACTGGTAGGTGACACTTGGATCTACCTCTGACGCCTGGTGGGAGTGGGTGAGGGAGGGACAGATTAGAGAAAAATACAAACACATGGTAAGCGAACATCTATAGTGGCATTGCAGAGGGGGGGCACAATGAGCCGTGGAGACACAAGCATACCTGTTGTACGTGAGGTCCGGTCACACGGTTCAGGAGGATTTGAAGGCCGTGAGACGCGGTGAGACGAGCCTCCTGGGCTCGGCGGACCGTCTGTCTGTGCGGGGGGATTACCCTGGCTCTCTCAAAGATGTCCCTCCAGCTGTCTGTCTTGGCTGACATGTTTTATTGCTGTGGTTCTTATATAAAGAACGTGACAGGTACATTCAGCATTACCCCCTGAAAAAAAAACAGTTTGAAGCGGTACGGTTCGAGGGTAAATGGATTTTCAACGCTGAAACGTTTTCAAACTCGAGGCCGCCATGTTGCAGCCACATACCATTTATTCCATCCGTGGGTGTTGGAATGATAATGAATATATATTTTAACAACGCTAACGTCCCTAAAAAACGACGTTTTGAATATAGATCATTTTATTCACATGTTATCCTTATTTATATTGTATCATACGTCTGATGTGTGAATTATACAAAATACTAAATAGTTAGGAATACGTATTGGGACCCTTGTCATTTGGTTTCTCCCGTTGCTGGGCATCCGTTGCTAAAGCAATGTTTGTGTTGCTATGGATTTCTTCTTCTACGTTGTGAACAACAACAATCATAATATTACGTTGTATCTCCACCTGGTGGCAACTATGGGTGGCACCAATGGAATGCATCTAAGATTCCCCATGTTTCAAGTTTCAAGTCCTTTATTGTCAAATTATCTTGCATATTTATGTCATTTAAAAAAAGAAACTAGTCCATCAATATTTATTTGATGAACCTCCAATATGTATTTGATTCACTTAATCTGAATAATAAGTGCACAGTTTTGTGGCATTTAATTAACAGGTTCGGTTTCTACACCCTTTTAAAATTACCCCTCTTTTTTACAGACTAAATTGCGTTAATTTATGTCAGTTGTCCTTCATTTATTGGGTCTAATCATTATAGTGATTTATGATATAATAATAATTATTATTATATTACACTCTAATATATCCGAGGTCCAATGGCAAACACATAGCTGTAGTTATGTGTAGCACCAACAAATCCTCCAGGTGTCCAGAAAGTCAAAGTCGAGGTTGAAAGGATTATTATACTTCATACGTTTTTTCTCACTGCGATTCCACAGCGAGGGTAACGGAACAATGACGTCAGTCCTCGTGTGAGGACCCCTGCTCGTTGGCCACTGGGTGGGGGGGGCGCCTCTTTCAAGAGTGTCTCCACTCGTGTTTTCTCGCCGGCTGCGGCGATGTGCGCGCTTGAGAACCGCAAACCTGTTAAACTCAGGAGTTGCGGGGAAACTCAGAAGTACGGCGTGGCCGCCAAGGACTTGAAGGAATTGCTCAAAAAGGGTTGCACGTTGTTAAAAGTAAGACTTTGAGTGTAGATATACATATATCTATTTATCTCGCGTAATCGACCATATGTGTGTCCAACCCTCGTTCTGCTCCCCTGTCGCCTCCCAGAAGCCGGTGCGTGGCTCCCGGGTTTGCACGTACGACGACGGTACCGAGCTGACGGAAGAGTCCTTCAAGACCCTGTCGGACCACGCGGAGCTGGTGCTGCTGTCGGGGGGCGAGGCCTGGGGCGGATGTAAAGCGACCCCCTTTACCTAATTTGTTACATGCGTCCTTTTGCAAACATACAAGGTATCTTTTTCCTTTCCCCATTGTGCTCTTCAGTCGTGGCTGACGTCGCCCGGCTGCTGGCCACAGACCGGACCTCCTGTCAGCTTCTGGAGGCGGCCAGGGGTCTCCTCTCCAGTGAGAGCTCCGCCAAGAGGCGTAAGCTGCTGGGAGACATGCTGCTGTACCTGGATGACCACTCCGAGATGGAGAGCAGAGAAGACGACCAGGACTGGTTTCAAGGTGAAGGGTCGTTCTGTTGTAGCCTAATTACATGGGTCACTTCGAAAATCAAACAATCAACATACTATATGATTTATTTTATTTTCTGGTCTAAGATGTTTAAGCTTGGTTAATGCCTAACGCGATGAGGTGACTAGTGTGTGTACGACGAGTACACGCCACAATAAGATGACCCTATTTTGGCACATTCATTTCATAAAGGTCTCACTCAATGACTCCTGGTATGGACCGTGTGTATTATACGTACATGAAGAAACACGGCTGTAATGAATCCTATGAGCTTCCCCTGGGTTTACCCTGCAGTGAGAGCAAGAGAGCGCCTTCTGTGTGGTCTGGTGTTGTAAAGTGTTTCGCATGTCGATAGACTTTATTGAGCCCTTTGGATGAAGTGTAATGTAATTTTGAGTGCATTGATCCCAGGCGAGCCCCGAGCTTAAAGTGACTTCCACCTTTCAGGCGTGAACCCGCGTTTCAAGACCAAGTCGGCCTACATGAAGTTCAGCTGTGAAAGCAGAATCCGGGGTTACGTGAAGGAGGTGAACCCCAGACTCATTAGCGCCATATCCATAATACACAAGATTATGTTCCGTTTCCCATAGCTTCCCTTGGCTGTTTATCTTTTTGTGCACATTTTGTGGCAATTACACCCAATGTATTCCCATGTTATGATTTATGATATGCAATTCACACATTTGTGGATAACAGGCCTGTGTATATCATGTTGTAGTTACTTTTAGAAAATGAAAGAAAACAATGTTTCCACAGCAAAACATCCAAAGTCAATCCATTTTCTGCAGTGTGCTTAGTAGGACCCACTGTAGACCCTTTTCACAATAAGGAATACAGCTCATAGCATACACTCTTAGCTGGGTCTGTTGGATTCGACGGATACATCTAGTCGAGTAAATATACAGTGGCCAAGCTGCGTCAAAAACCTATCTAATGTCAAATTGACAGTGACAGGCAGCTACTTTGGGCTCCATCGTGGTGCTCTGCAGTGAATTACCGGTGTCGTGGAGCACCGAGACGAGCTCCACTCAGTGGGATTGTTTTACATTCAGACAGAGCTACGCCAAGACACGGCACGTCGTCCAATTCTGCCGCCAGTGATTCACCGGTCAACAGCTTTGATGTTTAACTAGTACAACAGGCTGCCCCCCCCCTCCTTCAAAACAAAATATAACTGGCTTTGTAGCGTACGTCAACCGTATCGCCCTCCTCAGCTGGACGTGGCCACTAAGAGCATCCAGAAGCCCAGGGTGAAGCAGGAGTTCGCCAAGGCGGCGAGCGGCCTCACAGACATGCTGAAGGCGGACAAGTACAACGGACGCTACTTTGACCGCAGCGAGGAGAAGAGCCGCCTGTGCAGCGCCCAGGGCTGGTTCACCTGCCAGGTGACCTTTTACACAGCGGGCTGTCCACCTCTGCATTAAATGCTGCCATTGTTAGTTAGAATGTACTCGTGCTTTGTTTTTTAATGGATGACGGAAAAAACTGTTCTCACGATGCACTCCCACCCCACCCCGGTTTCACTTCTGGTTCCTGTTCCTATTTTAACCTCATCATTTTCCTCAATCTCTCTCTCTAATAGTTTGGACCCTGCAGACTCTGGCTGCCCCTCTCTAACAGTCTTCTCAACCCATTAGGGAGCTTTTGACCAGGACGTATGCAAGTCTCTGCACTCCATCAATCCCTATGGCAACCGAGAAAGCCGCATCTTCTTCAGCACGTGGAACCTGGATCACAGGTGAGCTCGTGTTTGGGGAAGTACATTCCTCAAAGCACTATCTGTGCGAGTCAATCTAACCTTTGGCCATTTCAGTTGAGATAAGAACACAGAAGAGAACAGCATGTACCCTATGCTAGGTATTTGTTACATAGCAATGTGCAAGGGCATTTCGGGAACATTCATAAATGACTACTAGTACTAGTCTGGTAAAATCTGATATTTTGACACTACATACTGTAAGTGTATGACCTTTTCAACCCAAGATTCCAAGTTTTAACCCAATAATATAATTTGGCCTTTTAAAAAAAAAAAAGGCTTATTTTCACGATCTTTTCTACGCGTTGTTGAACGGGTCGGAATTCCGTCGACTTGCGTGTCCACATTAATTTTTCATTTATTTTTTTTACACCGACCGCAGTGACGTCTCTTCACAATGAGAGCCATCAGTTAAATCACTTCCCGGCCGTACGTTGGGGGAGGAGCCCTGCGCTGCCTCCGTGTGGCGTTCCTAACTCCCGCCGTTCTCCTCCTCCTCCTCCCAGGATCGAAAAGAAGCGCACGGTGATCCCGGCGCTGGCGGCGGCCGTGCAGAACCGCGCCGCCAGCGACGTCAACCTCCCGTACTTCTACCGCCTGCTGTTCACCACGGACAACCTGAAGCTGGTGCACATCGTCTGCCACAACAAGGCGCCCCACCACCTGCAGTGCAACAGCAGGCTGGTGTACAAGCGAGCCATCGGGGACCCCCAGCCCAGGACCCTCGGCAAGGACAAGCGTCCGCGTGTGTGATACGTTTTTAAACATTTTTAAATTAATTGAACATTTTTAGTGGGTAATTTATTTTCAGTACTATGGAGAATATGTGAATATGAACTTTTCAGGTGAACTATTTTTGAAATTACAGGTTGACACCAGCTCTCGCTACAGTTTCTGTTTTAACCTCTCATCGTCTCGTTACTCTATCAGAGGCTATAAAT
>JAOPJK010000001.1:16124522-16136985 GCA_027123565.1 Phycis chesteri
TTTTTTTATCCTTGGTGAAACCAATCTGGTATATTTTGATTAGTGCTCTGTCACACACCCTGCATGTTCTGTTAGTTGTTGAACAATACAGGATCTGAAAGAAGGAATGTCTATTGAAACCCATTAGCCTTGGACCTCGTGAGGTTTCTAGCCAACTAGTTAAAAGACTGACTGATTTGCGACGTCTGCTTAAATGGGCATTACACACATATGATTGAACGACAGCCTTATATTGTCGCAACATGACACAATGTGCAAAGTAAGCTTGGCCTCGATATATTGGATTGGCATGCAATTTAAAATGACTAACATTTGTCTCTCAGAATATTGTATCGTCACGGGTGGTTCAGGCCATCGGGGGAAATAATGTTTCCCTACGTTTCACCAAAAGAACACTTTGGGATGCATTATTCAAGTTGAAGTGCCACTAACCCCGATTAGCCTCCTGTAGTTGTTAGCCTAACTAGCGCTCCTGCTCCATCCACTGGGGCTCCACACGCTCTCAACAGAGATGGGCTTCATTGTCCTTGAGCTCTCCCGGTGACTAAATAGATTTATGTTGGGTTTTTTTTGTCCCACATTATTTTTGGCCCTTCTGACTGACCTTGCCTACTTGGGCGGGTGGCAGAAGTAGAATATGCCGTCATTTGAAACCCATGGTTCCAAACCGTGATGGCAGAATTCTCTTGCAGAATAAAGTTCATCCTCTGATGAATGTACTAAACAAAAAAAGTAAAAGCAAACACATTTGATTGAAATTCTTGTTTTCCGCAATGCTCAGAAATTGATATCACAATGTTGGTCAAGAAGTCCCCTGAGCTGTTCTGTGTATGTAGACTAGCCAGTTTGTTCTCCCGTAGATTGTGTATTTTTGTTAACAATCAAAAATGAGAAGTCATTCCAAGCAAAAATATTGTTCTCTCTCTTTCTTTTGCAGAAGAAACATAAGAAAATTCATATTGAGAGCTTTTATTGTAACAAATGGATGAAGGGGTTGCCGATCACTTTTTTTTTCCGCTGCCTCCTCAGATTTTTTGGGGTCATTTTTATCAGTATGCTGGGATTAGTTTCTGTTCTCGTAACCGGAGATTCTTTTGTCTTTTTCTTGAACAACCGTCATCGGCACCGTAATAGGGAATCAAAAAATGTATTATTTTATTTGCTTTCCTGTAAAAAGTACCATGTTTCAGAGGGTTGTCATGAGGATTTGTATATATATTTTAAAATATAAGATGGTTTTGGAGGTTTTTTTTCCAAGCATCAAACATGGTTTCAAGTGTAAAATCAGTCGTATGTCCTTTTGAAATTAATGCTAGCAGAACTTGTTCATTGGGTTCTAAATTTGATTTATTTAATATCTCATTGATTGCATGTCATTGGTTCCTTGTGCTGCAGTTATAAACAAAATTGATTTTAATAACTTAAGTGTAATTTTTTTCACTTCAAATGCTATTAAAGAGGCAGTGTCCCATATAAAACAGAAAATTGAGTCCGCTTTATTCTTTATTAACATTACTTGACATTAGCAGGTAACATTTGGTTAAATTGGTGATGTGTATGCAAAACTTCAGTACTAGGCTATAGCAACTGTAAACATTTGTATATTGCTATTGGGACCATGAGGAGGGTAGTCTTGTATTAAAGCTACTGCAGGTAAGGTTTTAGGGTTGTGAAGATAGAGAGCAGCGAGAAAGAGAAACTAAACGACCAAAAAAACATCTCCCTCTGCTCTCCTGCAGAGAGCAGGGGGTTCCTTGGTGTAAAGTAACATACCCAAAGTAAATTGAGTATATCTCCACAATGGCAAGGGCTATAATATGTAATCTTGGTACCAAAAGAAAGATGACACCTGAGAGACTGTTGTGCAAGGGAAATAATGTGGATACTCTTTCGTTAGAGTGAATAAAGCTAGAGCACAGCATAAATGGAAGTTTTCATTCACGCCTGAAATAAATTCATATTTTAGATTTAATACCACCTGGTGCATTATCAGTTGGTAGCCCAGTAGTACTGTAGGGCCATAGCAAAACATCTGATGAGAACCCGGGTCGATATGTGATGCCAATAAAATGAAGTAGAGCAAAATCAGAGGTTTTAGGCAAAATCTCCAAATAAATCAATACAGCCAATGCGAACGGGGCGGCAATAGCTCAGTGGGTAGAGCGGGCGGACAGAGTGGGTCGTCCAATAACCCCTTGATCCCCCTCCTCCAACTGTCCACATGTCGAACCCCACAAATGTACTTATTGTAAGTCGCTTTGGACAAAAGCGTCTGCTAAATACCCCCTTTACCCTTTATAAGTTTGCATTGACAATATAAACTTGATGAGAGACAAACAGGCCTCTAGTGGGTTTTAGTCTCAGAGTGATGTGGTTTGATGTAGTTTGTGTAGAACTCTTTTAGCTGCATGCTACTTATTTTGTTTGGGGATGGAATTGTCATTCACTAGCAATGGTTATGATAGAATAAAAATTGAGCGCATTTAAACACATGACGTGTTTTAAGGCCTAAATGCCTTAAAACATCTTTGCAATTGGGGGGGAGGGGCTTTGCCCGGATGCGGGCCATTTCGGGATGATGAGGTAATGTGGACGTGGTCAAAGTGGTCAGCATTGTGAATGAGGCTACAAAAAATAGAGATTATTTCAGGGAAGTAAAAGGGACAGCTTTTAATAATATTAATTTAACACACTTGACACTTAACACACACTTGACACTTAACCAGGAGACACAACTCGTTTCACTGCTGACAACCATCACCTCATATACAGTAGCTCAAAAGGAGCAACTCTTACCACTGACCTAGGCCTACTATTTTGCATATGGATTTGCTCTCTCTCAACCAACAATTTTACTTTTTAGTACGGCACTGATGCATATAAAATGATATGGAAATAAACACAGCGGGTGTGTCACCAGAAAGGTATTAAAGCTAAGAATATTTCCAATCTACCTTACACCGGGGCAAAGATGACGTGTTTTGCTGTTTCTCTGTATTTGCTATTAGCTCTAGGCCTAAATGTTCAACACGTCCTATCCAAATTCGAGAAGACATCTACAGAGTTTAATTTAGATGGCGACTATTTGCTGGGTGGACTGTTCAATATCCATTGGTCCAGTGGCACTACTATGGACAGACCAGCGGCTATCGATTGCTCTAGGTGGGTTGAATAATCAAGAATTGTTGAATGTTTGACTTGCCCTAGGCTATGCCTTTTCACTTTGATTGGACTCAGCCTGTGGGCTATCCCTGCTGTCTCTGGCAGCAGCTCACCTCATTGATCGTGTAAAGAAACAGACTAGACTAGAGTATAGCCTAACTCCCCCCCCCCCCCTGTCTGCAGGGAGACACTCGACCGGACAACTCATCGGATGTTTCAAATGATGAGGTTCGCCGTAGAAGAGATCAACAACTCCAGCGACCTTCTCCCCAACGTGACCCTTGGGTATGAGATTCTGGACCACTGCTCTCTGATCTACAACTTCCCCGGGGTGCTGGACCTCATCTCCTTCAATGGATCCATCCGGTTCAGCTGGGAGGCCGACAACTACCGGCCCCTGGGCAAGGTGATGGGCGTGGTGGGGCCGTACACCAGCTCCGACAGCCTGGCCATAGCCCCGCTGTTCACGCTCAAGCTGATCCCGTTGGTGAGTATCTCAAAACATCTCACCCTCTGATCGGCGTCGGGGCGCCGTCTGCCGTCTTGTCTTTATGGAGGATACGGTCTTTAACAACTCCTCGTACTGGTGGGTTTGAATAGGCCTAATTACAGACGACACGCTGTAATTATTATCGCTTTTTGCTTTCGACAGGTCAGCTACGGGGCAGCGAGTTCCGCCCTTTCGGTGAGAGACAAATACCCTGCGTTCCTACGAACAGCCAGCACCAACAAAAACTTGGTGGACATTGTTATTGGGATCTTGGAGCACTTCAACTGGATGTGGGTCGCCCTCTTGTACAGTCCTGAGGCCTACGGCACAGACGGCCTTGAACTGTCTATTCACCAAATGGTGTACACAGACATATGCCTGGCGTACACCGCTGCCATCCACGAGAAAACCAATTACATGGATGTATTCCACCAGATAGAGCTTCAGAAGATATCCGTGATTATCATTTTTTCTCTCAAAGTGTACGCTTTGAATACAATCGAGGCAGCAGTAGCGCTTAATGTCAGCAACAAAGTGTGGATAGCAGCAGACTCGTGGCTGTTAAGCAAAAGCATGAGCAACAGAAGCGACATTGAGAGGATCGGAACCATACTGGGAGTCTCAGAGAAAACTGGTTTGATTGATGGTTTCGCCGACTTCATCCATTCTAAAGACCAGAGGAAGGAAACGAGCCCGGCGAAGGAGCATTTTTCTTGCTCACAAGATTGCGGCTGTGACCATCTTACTGCCGAAGACATACTGGCCGAGGAGTCCTCTTATAATTTCCAAGTTTACACGGCCACGTACTCCATCGCACAAGCGCTCCACAACACGTTGCAGTGCGACAGCGTGAAGTGCCATGGCAACGGCACGGTGTACCCCTACATGGTGAGTAGAGGTGTAGGGTGGAGTCATTCGAAGGCTGTTCTCTAGCACCCGGTTATCTGTGTGTTTCGATTGCCAAACAGCCATGTCAAGATTTGGTTAAAGCTGCTGTAGGTAGGATTTGAGAGGTGTAAAGTGAAAGCGCAAAAGAGAGCGAGACTTTGAAGCCAAACAACCAAAACCCACTGTCTCTTCCCTCCCTTTTGACGTTTCTCCGTAATTTAGAAGGGTTGCGTTCACAAACCTGTGCATAACATTCAAGATTCATTCCCCAAAACGGTCAGGGAAGAGATGCCCTGATTGGTCAGAGATGAGGCAGGAGCGGTCTGGACTTCCTCATACAGAGGCAGGCGCAGTCAACTCGAAACAGATATTCTCACAGAGCATTTTGCTCACTCAATGCTGATGGATGGCTATGGTATTTCTAACATATTGCACTCAAATAATAGCTCATGAATCTTACCTACAGCACCTTTAATTGTCCATGTAGAAAGTTGAACAAAAGCTGAACCTCCTGTCTCCTACCTCACACAATAACATTGTCTCTGTACTAATGAATCTGTAAATGAATGCATACAAGGCTATTATTTTTAAGTAACGACAGTAATTAATTAACATTAACATTAACATTATTATACATTATACAGTATTATTAGTATTGCACTAGCCTTCCTTGTAGCTTATTGTATAACTGCATTTTCATATTTTTTGTAATATTTTGTTTCTCAGGTTCTAGATGAATTGAAGAAGACCAACTTGAGTCTTCTAGGTTTGACTATTCAGTTTGATAAGTATGGAGGACCGAAATACCCGACCATGAACATACATGTCTGGACTAAGGACGGCGCCAAGAAAGTTGGCTCTTATCAAACCAACCCCAAGGTCTTGGTGTCCATTAACAACAGCATGATTCCGTGGCACACGAATGGAACTGTAAGATCATTTGTGTATATACACAAACCAAAGATATTACACGCCACACTGCACTTGGTGACCACATAAAGTGACCAAATTAAGAGATTAGAGTATTTCTGCATTCAGAGCATATCTGCATATTGGTTAGATTTCATTGTGAGACCAACTTGTGAAAATGTACTAACTACATACACATTTGTGTACTGTATGTTTCACTGTATGCCCTCTACTCTCTGCTCCCTCCCTACGTTTCTCCACCATTGAGAAGTGATGCGTTCATGCACCTGTGATTGACAGGCAAGATGGATTCCCTGAAGCAATCAGGGAAAAGATGTCCTGATTGGTCAGAAATGGGCTAGGGGACCCACATTCAACCCTAAACAGATAATCTCACAGAGCATTTCACTCTGAAGAATGGATGGCTGTGGCATTCCTAACAAATTACCCAATTCTTCGCACATTCTTCCACCGTTTCATCTTGCAGAAGGAAACAAGTGGTGCCCATCTACGATGAAACTGCGATAACAGGAAGAGCCACACAACATTTAGATTGAATGCTGAATTATTTAGAAATACCTCTTTGTTTACTTGTGTGAAAGGATTTAAGGAAGATGTTGAGGTTTCCTGTCAGATGTCTGGGCTAGTGTTTTAAAAGCTTTGTGGATTTGACTGTTCTCAGATTCCTGTATCAGTGTGTTCAGCTGAATGTCCTGTTGGACATGCAAAGAGACCAGATGGGATCCACAGATGTTGCTTTACCTGTGAGAAATGTAGCAATGGAACGTATTTGAACATTACAGGTAAAAAGGAGAAATTCCATACTATCCTCATAAATCAGTATACTTGCTGGACGTGGCCTGATATGGCCAAGGTATTTAGTGGCTGTATAATTCAGATTTTCTTGCTACCTTGTCACTGACAGAACACATTTAAAGTGTAAAGTCTAGCACTTTACTTAATTAGATTCTTGAGTGTTGACGTGTTGAAAACTTTTCTTTTTGGTTTATAGTTTTGGCTGGTAGAGCCGGGGCCCAAAATGACCACAAACCACACACCCTTAAGAGCTACTCTCGTACACGTGTGTTGGATCCTTCTTCAACCAAAGAAATCGTCACACGGTCATGGTTCTCTTGTGAGTGACTGCCTACCCCCCCCCCCCCCCACGTGTCCCTTTACACAGTGGACCCCTACAACTGCCGGAGCTGTGCCCCGACTGAGTGGTCCCTGGCCGGCAGCACGTCCTGTCAGCTGCGCTCGGTGGAGTTCATCCCGTTCACGGATCCCACGGCTGTGGTGACGGTGTTGGGCGCCGTGATCCTGGCGGGCCTGTCGCTGGCCGTCGCCGTGCTCTTCGCCGTCAACTACAACACGCCCGTGGTGAAGTCGGCCGGCGGGCCCATGTGCTTCATCATCCTGGGCTGCCTGGGCCTGTGCACCGTCAGCGTCTTCAACTACTTCGACAAGCCCACCACCACCAGCTGCATCCTGAGGTACCTGCCCTTCATGTTGTTCTTCACCGCCTGCCTGGCCTGCTTCTGGGTGCGCTCCTTCCAGATCGTCTGCGTCTTCAAAATGGCCGCCAAGTTCCCCGACTTCTACGCGCTGTACATGAAGCACAGCGGCCAGTGGTGGTTCATCGCGCTGCCGGTGGCCCTGCAGGCCGTGCTGCTGACGAGCGGCTACGCCTCCAGCCCGCCCCAGCCCTACAACGAGACCGTGCTGTACCCGCACAAAATCATACTCGGCTGCGGCACGGGCCACTTCGCCCTGTTCTCCCTGTCGGTGCTCTTGCTGAGCTCGCTGGTCGTCCTCTGCTTTGCCCTGGCGTACATGGGGAAGGACTTGCCCAAGAACTACAACGAGGCGAAGCCCATCACGTTCTGCCTGCTGCTGCTCATGCTCACCTGGGTCACCTTCCTCACGGAGTACACCATCTACCACGGGGAGTACATCCAGACCCTCAACGCCCTGGCCGTGCTCTCCAGCCTCTACTGCATCCTGGTCTGCTATTTCCTGCCAAAGTGCTACATCATCCTGGTCCACCCCGAGAGGAACACGGCGCAGTACTTCCAAGGCCTCATACAGAATTACACGAAACAAATCAGCACTCAGTGAAAGGGGTCCCACTCCCAGTCGAATGAAGCACACGGCCAGAGTGTTTCTGCCTCTGTGGTGATGAACGCCACAAGTGCTCGAGAACGAAGACGTTGTTGTTTGTGTATGAAGGCTGGGAATCAATTGGACTGCAAAAATAGATTGCATTGCACTTAATTGACAAATCAATTAAGAGAATCAGAGGTATCCACATACGCAGTAATGTTACAGACGTTGGGGTATTTTGATCAGCAAAAACTGTTTTCTCTATTTAAATTAGGAATTTATTGATTTGACTAATAGCAAATATATTATGGAAATGCTTAATATTTAAAGATACTTAACCCAAAAGACTTAAACTCTGTAGGGTTTAGTCTAGTTTAGGTCCAATGTTTTATTTATAGGCTCAGAATTGGTATTAGAAGGGAATTAGAAGCCTGACACTGACTTGAATGTTGATGTCTCATGTTGTAAACAGTTTTATTTTAAAGGTTTGTTCAATTACTTTAATCAATGACATTGTTAACTCCTGTTATTAACCCATAGGCCTATATTTGCACCATAGCGTCTGATTCCTTCTCTTTACCACATACTGTGGGACAGAATAACCACGAGTTCAATCCAGAGTCCTCATTCAAGGACAGTGTTTCCACATTGTCCCTGTGTGGCATTTATTTAATATTCTTCAACGGTTTTCACGCTAAACAAACATTTTGTTAAGTTTGTTAGGCAACAATATCTCTGATACATGATCTAAATCTAATCTTAAAGTGGTGCATTTGATTTGAATTGTCTTTAATTTGAAATAGAAATAAAGATAAATAAAGATTTGCAGTCAATGTTTTTTTTTTTCCGGCCAAGGCTTCCTTCGCGTGTGCTCAATGCCTCGACCCACCGCCAGGGGGCGCCGGAGCTCGACTTTCTGTGTATGTCCGCCCTGCCATCGAGACATTATATATAATAGTTTCTCTGGTCAAAAGAATATGTCTTTACCGTTTCTTGTATTAAGCACAATAGCTAATGCTATTTTTAAGTATTAATATTATTATTGTGGTGGTTATTGTAGATTGTCCTTGTTTAGATTGTGTTTTATTGTTGATCTGGTGTTGTCCACTGTGTAGAGCTGGCGGTGTCTGAGCGTCGCTCTAGAGATGGTCCAGGTGCAGCAGGTGGGTGACACGTTGTTTAACCTGTATCACGTGGTTCGTGATACAGCTTCTAATATGCCAATGTGTTTGATTGTGCGTTTTGCAGAATTAAGTTATATGATTCAAAGGTATACCTATTCGGCATGGCGTATTTAATTTATTGCTGCGTTTTATGTAATTCAACTAACTCCAAAATATTCTACAGTGAATAATACAGCTAATAGGCCTAGATTGTACTGAGGTTTCATGTAATACTGTTTAAAATGTAGCTGTAGATGAATAGATAGATAGATAGATATATAGATAACTGTATATAGATCGACTGTATCGATCCCATGGGGGAAATTCACAAGATGAGACGAATGCCATACAGAACAGTGAAGCCGTATATGGTTTTCCAGCTTACAGCATAAAACTAAACTAGAAACACACGAACCCCTCAAATCTAAAGCGTGTCTTTAGAGAGACTGACATATCGGCTATACGCTATTTTCAAACTGGACCCAGGGACGGATGTTTCTGTCGAAGGCCAACAGGGCCAACAGGCCGTTATGAACCGTATGTAGGCCTACCTTACCACTTGATTACTGTGATTATGTGAACCCATACAGTGCATCATTTAGTCACGTCCTGGTGATAGTCTGTGTTGCATGATATCGACCCTAAAGTATCAAATTTTGTAAATAATACAAAGGACCCATAAGGATAAGCATCCGTGTAGCTGTAGTGTAGGCTGCACTATACAGTAGACCTACTGTAGTGTAGGCTACATACAGTTCTGTAGCCTACATTGTTGTCCGCCAAACCAGTGGACGAAACGGACACGCAGGCTGCGCGTAAACGCGCTGAAATGACTTAATGATTGTATTCACTCGAAGCTTCAAAGCGAAGCGCGCAGCGAGGACGGGGTACCCACGTTGCGAGGCAGAAAGGGCCATGCCACAGGGGGGGGGGGGTATGTGACAATTCCACAGGGGTAAATTGCCATTTTGTAATGGCTATTCAGCCTCCTGGCAGGGAGACGGGGAGGGTGGACCGTGAAAGTAGGAACGAATCGCTAAATGGTGCGCTGTGGCGCGGCGTACGGCGCCCTGCGGGGCTGGACGCTGACACCAACAAATTGACGATTTCATACCAATTTCCGAGATACATACCGCACACGTTGGCATAAAAACACGTCTGAAGCAGTGTGTTCAGTGTTTAACCTTTGCGAATGGGCTCAATGGGTGATTGAACGCATCGTTGTAAAGTGTAACGAAGTGTTTAGTATGTTTTACTTTAAACAACGCAAGGCCCCACGTTTGACAACCCCTCGTCTGCGGCCAACAAACATAGGCTATATGATCAAACATATTTACCCAAATACCTACATCCAGGCACACACTGATAAAACCCAGAGTCGAACCTTTGTCCAGACGAGCAGCCGTCAGCAGGAGGTCCTGTGAGCGGAGGAGAATATCTGCTGGCCGGAAGATGGAGCGAGGAGAATCAGGGAACGCCTCTCGTCCTTTCACTTGGACTTTCCAATTTTCCACTTTTCCCAGATAAAGGAAAACCCTGGGAAAGCTCTGGTGGGCAACTGGTCCCTTTTTCCTTTCGCACCTGATTTGTCTTTATGTTTTGTCTTAAGGTTTTGTCTCTGGAAATAAAAGCATCGGGCCTCCAGCCGTATGGTCAAAACAGACTACAATACAAGTCTGTTATATCTCCCCAGACCATGAGGGCCCATGTTTTAACTTCTAAAAACAACTAGGCCTACTGATCAAACCCTTGTTATATTCCAAAATCAATACTTTCTAGGCGTCGATACGGGGGCTTTTAGCAACGTCGATCACAGCAGTGGCCGAAAGTCAGTCGAACGGAATGAATAACGAACAAAGAGAGACGAAGACAAACGAATTAAGATGGAGTGACTTACATCACCTTAACATTAACTCGTCAGCAGCCAACATTCACTGACGGTAGCCCTGCCAGTCGGCGGAGCTTGAAAGGACACTCCAGTTAGGGGCCTACAGTAGGAGATCAACGTCGTTTTAATATCGTAAAGACGAGCCTGTGATGGAGAATCCACCTCGTGATCTGTGATCTGTGTGGATCACTGTTGGTTCAGCCCGGCCAGGCGGAATGCTTCTTGAATTGTTTCGTATGAGGCCAAACCCTTTGGCTGAAGTTGATTCGTCCTTCTCATTTAAATTAAAGTATCCTTCTCTGGACCTAAATGGCAGATGTTTTGCAATTCAAGGCGCATCAATGCCCATGCGCTTTAGTGTTTAACAATGGCGCTCGGCTTTTGTTGGGCCCTTGTGTCTTTCAGTGGAGCGCTTGACAAAAGGCTTCATCCTTCAGCGAGTTATAAAGTTACTTTCCAGTCAGTTCATTCCGGCGCTTGAGAAACCCCTAAGCGATGTTAATGTGCACCTCTGGTCCTTTCAGGCGCTAACCCCGGCACACATAGGCAAACAGAAGCCATTGTGTGTCCAAACTAAAGTAAGAAGTCTTAAATAACCTGTGGACTAGTCTATAGAAATTCATGATGCTATTTCTATCTGATGTGTGATCAGAGCTCGTCCGCAGGTCCGTCGCGTGGCGTTTTAACGCACCGCGGACATCTTTCCCCTCAACAAAAACATAGCATCACCTGCCAGTGTACCTGTTAATACCCGCAGGCTGCTCCCACAATACACGTGTTGGTCACACCAGTGTGGTTACGTGAATAGAAGGAGGTACCGCGATTCTCTCCGCTGGCGGCAGACTGTCCCCTCTATGAGCTGTATCTGCTGTGTCTACAGGCCGCTATAACGTCTTGTTCCTCTGCATAGAATTCAAGGATAAAGATCAGGCGGAGCCCATGGTTACCCCCTACTTTAACCCGTTAGGTTACCCCTACTTTAACCCGTTAGGTAGGCTAATGTATCCATTGCTTTGCTAATGACTCATCTCTCCTGGCTGGAGAAAAAAAGTTTATTGCGGGTAATTGCATAATTGCTTCACTAATTGTTGTTAACAAGCGGCCCAATACTCCAATTATAACAGAGGCCGTGTCGCCCCCCGCCGGCAGGCCCGCATGACAAAGGCCCGCTACGGTTAATGAATGACCCGGGGCTGAAAAGTGAAAGTGGAAGGAGAGCCCTGGAGCCTTTTAGAAACACTTAACTTGTCATTTAATAGCAGTTCCATTATCATGTCCAATTGAGACACACGTTTCTCGTTGCGCTATTCTTATGGATCGCGGGACCTTTTTTTGAAAATGGTCTTTGGTAGCCTACAAAACATTTTTAAAGCCTCGCAAATACCCATCGGTTTTTTTGTGACAGGCCAGATCAACCGCCTCCGTTCCAGAATCAATCCCGAATTCATCGTCTATTTTACAGACGCGCATAAGCCAAGCCATAGCCAAGCCATAGCCAAACCTAATCGCTGATACGCCGAATAATCGACGGTGAAATCCGGCTAAAAAAAAACGGAACGTGTTCCGCGGGGCTCCAATGTCACGCTGAAGACCACCAGGCCGCCACGTCCCCCCGTGTTCGAGGCAAGCGTGAAGCCCCTGATAATGCAACTTGAAGCGAGGACAAAGGCCCCCAGAGCACCAGCGCGCTTCGCTCGATGTCATCCCCGTGTTACGCTGCGTCACGGCAGCAGAGAGCAGGGCTGCGGGCTAATGGGCCATTTCTCCGGTAGAGTATTCATTTATCGTGTGTGTGTGTGTGTGTGTGTGTGTGTGTGTGTGTGTGTGTGTGTGTGTGTGTGTGTGTGTGTGTGTGTGTGT
>JAOPJK010000001.1:16165133-16175161 GCA_027123565.1 Phycis chesteri
CACACACACACACACACACACACACACACACACACACACACACACACACACACACACACACACACACACACCAGCACAGAGCGTTCCAGAGGCAAGCTGCCAGTGCTATATATGCTGGTATATCAGCGAGA
This sequence comes from Phycis chesteri, assembly GCA_027123565.1. NCBI lineage: Eukaryota > Metazoa > Chordata > Actinopteri > Gadiformes > Phycidae > Phycis > Phycis chesteri. Next base: position 16,165,265 of record JAOPJK010000001.1, read on the forward strand.
CAGTCAGACGAAAGCTGCCAGTAGTACAGGTACATCAGGGAGACGCTGAGACAAAGGGTGCCAGTGCTACAGGTACATCAGGGAGACAGACAGCGTCGTCTCTCTGGGTTCATTTCCTGGTGCGTCTGTGCTGGGGAGATGAAACGTAACATAGGGCTGCAACCATTAGAACACAAATGGTAATTGCGATTATTTTGCTGAATATTGTGATTGCGACGATTCAAAATCTGTGATCTAATTTCTGCAGATGATGTCAAAATGGCAGATGGTCGATATTGCCAGACTTGTTTGTGCCGCTTCAATTCAAATACACAATCTCAAAAGTTACTTATGAAGGAGCTTATGGCCATCAGCACCAGCCAGGAAATGCTATTTCGGTTCATCCCCGCGAATAAAAAACCTGACAATATTGCATTAAACTGAAGTGGCGTGCAGGAACCTGCCGTCTGTGTGGCTGTGGGCTCCATCCCCGGTCTCTGCTCCCATCGGGTGCAGCCCTGTTTTCAATTCTAAGGACCGGGGGGGGGGGCGCCCTTGAAGTAAGTGAACACTAAAACACTAAGTGAGATGTTAACGCAATTCTCCTGAAACCCTGTGCTCACTAGCAGACCTTATCCGGGCAGCCAGCGCAACCTTTATTAATTGGTGCTAATAAAGTAGGGAAAGCTTCGGGTGGTTTATCGCTCTCTCTCTCTTTCCCCCTCCCTCTCCCTCGCTCTTCTTCCTCCCGCTCCCTCCTATCGAACGTCTTCTTCAGTTAATCAAATTCAACGCCATGTAATTTAATTGAAACTGGAATTATTCACTCGTGCGCTTTTGATCATAACCTAATTCCCGTCAACGTTACACTAGTTATTAAAATGTCATTTATTTTTCAGACGACGTGTTAAATGAAATAAAACATGGGGTTGGAATAATAATGACGTTTAATTGCTGGGGGTGGGGGGGTGGGGGTTGTGCCCCCCGGAAAACAAGAATCGGAGGAAACGTCTCCAATTAAGGTCACCTGGAGAAGTAAGATTGACCATCGTTGTCAGTCCGGGCCGGACTACAAATGGCTTCAATTAACTACAAGATGACATCACCATCTATAATCCACCTTGCCGACGTGACGGACGCGATGCATTTCGCAAATGACAAGAGTGTGGCCTAGATTGGAGCATAAAGATGATTTGTGATGATGTACTCTCTGTGTGGTCTGACATTGTGCTGCTGCCCGTCAGCCACTTGATTCACCTCCGGGATGGCTCTGGTGGTCGCCAACAAAGAGACAACCTGTTCTCCTCTCTTCCCCACACACACACACACACACACACACACACACACACACACATACACACACACATCCCATATTTCAAACGGATGCCACTGGAAAAAAATACGTCCTACGCGTTACGTTTGAATACCAAATCGGCGCTCTAAATATTTCAGCCATGCATACCATTTCCAAAGTCATTCCGAGTCCCGGAAGGCCACATCAATAATTCCTGCCGACGACTTAAAAGACGTCACACGCCCGGGCAGATGGGCTCCCCTGTAGTCTGTCGTCAGGTCGGATCGCGTCAGGTCCACTCGGAGGGGGGGGGGGGCACCTCGCGCCCAAACCACAGCCCCCCCCCCCACCTTCCCTGGCCCCACCGTGCTGGCGATTCGGCCCCATTGACTGAGAGCAGCTCGCTGAACAAACCTGCCACCGCCACGGATGACTCACGCACTCAGGAGGAACAATGGACCGATTCAATTCAATTAAAAACACCGCAATCACACGGCCGACGTGTGAGCAGTATGGGGGGGGTGGGGGGGGGTGATGCGAGGATACTCACGTCACCCTGAAGACATCTTCTTCTGGTGAACTGAGTGTATTGTGGGGGTGGACAGACGGGTGGGGTCTGGGGTGGAGGGGCTCCTGCTGCAGGCTGCTTGCCGTGAGGTGGTGGTGGAGCGAAGTGGTACGACACAATGTAAAGTAAGTGACATTAAAACTCAAATACTGTCACGCTCTGCTGAATAGCTCCGACAGCATGGTACGGGTGAGGTAGAGAGCCAATGACAAAAAGGAATTGCATTTTTGTCTTTTAAAGTTAATACTGTGAGCAAACGTCAACGATTGCTTTCCACCTCAACTTCAAAATCTCCCTTTGACAGGACACAAAGTAACCAGGAACTAAACATTGTTACATACAGTATACCCACCCATTCACAAGGGGGTATAGTGAAACAGTATTTAAATCAGATGGGCTCACTCACCAAGTGTTGCATGTCTACCAACACTAGGCCTATGAGCTGGTTCTGTTCAGTCTCCCACCACCACCACCCATCCTTACATTGCTTGCACATGAATAGCATTAGCATAAATTACCATCCGTTTCATGCTATTGATTTGCTTTGTCGCTAGCTACCGATCAGCCACACGGATACTCTGGGGCCCAGCAGAGTACGGGCGGCCTCCATGAATGGGGCAACAGCCCAGCAGGGTCACCGCGGTCAAACCCATGGACCATGTAGACATCAGGCTGCAGTTGGGCTAGCCAACCTCAGAGTTACGAGCGTAGCCTACCATCTAAAACCATGTTGAACAGCGTCAAAATATGTAATCCAGTTATTTTTCTTATTTACCGTCAAGTCATTCAGCAGTTTACCTTAATCCACAGTGACTTGGAGTGAGATGAGATGCAGGTCATTAGGGTGCCGGTAGCAGTTAGGCATCTAGCTTAAGGAGCTCTCCAGGTAGACTGGGGGCATGAGGATCCAGCCTTTGACCTTCTGGGTGCAAGCCATGTACCAGTGTAGCTGTCGTGGTAGACACATTGGTATGCAGTCGCAGAATCGTTTACAGTTGGTTCTACGTGAGTTGTAGTTCTGGTATTTGTGTTCCACCCGGGGGAACAAGCACAGTGGCTTCGCCCTATCCCTCTCCACCGCCGTTAATAAGTTCACAAGTGACAAGAGAAGCGCCGCTGTTCTAGACGCCCAGAGGCACACAATGGAAGAAAAGACAGCCAGTTCAACACCAGCAGGCTACCACCTCACCTCCACAGGGAGGAAGAGGAGGTGCGCCCAGGGTGCACCACCAACAGACGCACCCCGGGTGACCGCACGGGCTGTGGAGCACGTCGAAACACGGAGAAGCAATGACAGAAACAGCCGGGGTTCCTCGGCCTCATCTGCCACACGCTCGGTTGTTAAAGCACCTTGTGTGCTTCGACACAGCGCTTCGCTTAATTGCAGCGCCTCAAAGTGGCGCTTAAACGAGACCATTGTTGGATTCTAAGAGGCGTGCGCTTCTCAAAACATCTTGACGGTCGTTCACTGATTTCAATCGTACGATACCCTCCTCTTCATCTGCATTCACCTTCCACGCGCCGCTGAAAAGCATCCTGCAAGGGGTTGGACTGAAGGACCACGGTGATGTAATGAAGCCAGTTGAAAATGCCTGAATCCGTGCTGACGTAAACTAAATCAATGCAATGCGAAGGGGAAGGAAATGTAATCTAAGGCAGAAATTCTGTGGAAATGCCCCCCAAATCCCTCCGAGCAACCCCAAACGCCCCCTTCTTCTGAACAACTGGTTGAGCTGTGAACATGCAAAATACTCTCCAATAAACTACTGTACTGGTATCATTTTTAAGACTATGCCTAGAAATCTGGATATTGGTGCTTCCCTTCAGCTATTCTTAGCTCGTCTGGTGCTGCATATTTAACAGCTCTGCATATTTTAGGAGTGACTTTGTGACATTCAGAGATCCCCAGCTGGCTAACCTCTGACTGAGAGACATTTCAATATTAAAATGACCCAGCGCATCAATCTGTCAATCACTCACAGACGTGTGCCGAGAGCTCCAAATTCCCTTTGTCATTCATTCATCTCGTCTCACGGAGGGGCATTTGAGTGGACCCTCAACCCATCAATTTTAAACTATTAAAATGATAATGCGGGGGTGCAGTGGTTTATGTCTGTAACTTTTATGATATGATCTGCTCATCCCGGCCAGGAGGACACTCTCGAAAGAGACGTTTTGTAATTTCAATGTTGGAGCCCGACAGAGATATTGGTGGGCAGATTTTATCGACCCTGTCACAGATATGTCGGTATATCTGTATACGTTGGCCGATATGTGCTTTGAATATATCATGATGTCCAAAATCTTGCACGATATCATCTCATATCACAATATCGATAAAATATGTAAATATTGCCCATCCCCGCATGGATGCATCGTCTGCACCTCGTTGGCGAAACGTTCTCCTGAACCAATCAAAGGGCACCATTTACTGTGAAGGCTTCAAGAGATCAGTCATAGCAGATGAGACAGGAAATTGATTCCAGGGCGCTAAACTGCCGACGCATTGAGAGAACATGGAGGCAGCCCAGTTGGATCGCAGTGAGGTCATAGAGACCTTGCTAACTGCCATTAGCTTCACAGACACATAGATGTAATGCAGCAAGGTAAGGCTGGGCAATATGGGACATGGTATTATTATGGTAATCAATGGGACTATCAATGCTGTCAATATACATACAGTGTAGCTGTGGGGCAATACACTGAAGTATCTGGAAATGTAAGGATACCACCCCTTTAACCCTCATATTACGGAATAATTTGCTGCGTGTCTGGAAGATTGTAGTCACGAGTAAATGTATGTAGTCTTCAAACACACAAGGTGACCACAAGGTGACTACAAATCACGATGGACACAACAGCAGATCAATGAACACGTTCACCTCGGCCCAATGCCACAAACACCACCACCACCAGCACCAGCACCATCACCACCACCATCACCACCACCAGCACCACCACCACCACCACCAGCACCACCAAGGGTGTCGTGAGCGGTGGGAAGCGAGCGTGGCAGTGTGCCGCTGACCTACATATCCCTCAGATGATGTGCAGGAGGGCGGCGGGCTCTGGGCGCCACCGTGACGGTTCTGAAGAGCCGACCCTAAGCTGCCTCTCTGAACAGAGGTTCTGGACCAGGAGAGGCGGAGGAACCCTGCGTCCTGATGGCTTTGAAACAGAACCCCACCCACCCACCCTGCCCCCCGGCAATATACGACCACATTGGAGACGGAGAACAACAACAGGCCCACCCCCACCCATTCACCCCACACCCACACCCCTGCAGGGACTCGTTTTGCCAGAAAACACTGGAGGTTTCTCAGGAGACAGCTCCCGACCCCCTGTGATTAGAGTTGGGCGTCTAGAAATAGCGCACAAAGCCCCTTGCAGGAGCAATGGTGATTATGAAGGCAGCGGAGGAGCAGAGTGTGTGCGCGTCTCTCCAGCGCTCTGGTTGGCATTAGAAAGGCCCGTTCTAACTGACACACCATGTAGGACTCCTTTAATTGTTTCTCTGCAAGCTGTTTCCTTGATGACATTTTAGAGGACTTCCACTCTCTGAAGACAGCCGAACAGATGAAAACGCATATAAAAAGCCAATGAAACGTATTCAGAGAGTTGTATTTTTCTACCGTGCGTAGAAAAATGTCTCTAATCTTTCCAGAGTATTTCCATGCAGTGTTTCCGGGAAACACTGTATAATAGACACAGCTTCACATTTATTCGAAATCACTTTAAGGCTGGGAGCTGGGGGACAGCTGTGAGGCACATAGGGCCCATGGGAATGCTAATTTGTCTTGCTAACATTCTCCCAATCTAATCCAACCAGACATCTTACAGCAACAAGGTCATTCGTTTTGGATGACTTCTGCGTTTTGAATCATCGGGCCCATGCATAGAAGGCAAAACTTCACAGCCTACGTTTTGTGTTACTTTAGGAATATTTGTGGTGCTCACATCATTTTTACTGCCTATATGCAGAGGGTGACCGGTCATTCCAGCAGTTTTATTGGTAATTTCCGATTCATACTGCAGCACACATTTCACACATTCTCTGATCTTAACGAACGCCGTCTCTTTCTGCAGGAGAGCAGCTCAGCTCACTCTCTCTGTGTGAAGCACGTCGGCAGAAGGCCGCTGCTGCGAAACCCATTTGCAGGAGAAATTGCATCAGGCCTGTCCAGGTCTTCTGAAGGTTCTTCTCCGGCCCACGGGGGCTGGACCGTTCCCCTGGAGTCCGCGGCCGTATCAATCATAGCGATCTCCAGCAACAGAGCTCATTATCCCTAAATCAATGACAGGATTCCCACGGAAAGAGGCCAGCGCGTGACGGATGGCCCAGACACCGCGCTGCCGTTTCATTCCTCCCAGATGCCTCGTGTGTAACCGCCGTCGAATCCTGACATCGGAGTGAAGTTCACTGTGCAGCCGTTTGCAGGCACCATTAGTTGACTTCAAACCAGTAGCCTTCCATGTTGCCCTTTGTATTTCATTTCCCGATTGCAGTTCCCGCCTTAGGGGGTTCACAGGCACACATTATAATAAGAGCTCACGTTAATGAATAATCAATAATTGATAAGCCAGGGGGTGATGAGAATACAAAGAGCTGTGTGGGCTTTGTTGGAAACATGGCCAGGAAACAGTTTGTTTTCAAGCAACACCGTGTCTATAATCTAACCAGGAGTAGGTCAATAGCTGACCTATACAACATGGCAGCAATTACGTTTGGAAGTGACTTCAGCTTGTGTTTTTTTTTTCAAGAATAGGTATGTTATGGACAATTTGGTCAATTCAGACACATAGAAAGCGTTATGAATATTGTAATGTAGTGGACATTGCCCTTCTTTTGGTAAATAGTTACATGTTAGAAATCAATGTGTATGTACATGTGCCTGAGTGTGTACCCGAGGGCAGTTACTATAACAAGTTACATATTTTTGACATGTTCCACCACAGTGGGGAAGGCTGATTGCAGTGTTTCCAGATCAGCATGACACATAACAGCTATATATATTAGGCAATTGTTCTGGCTAAGCACAGCTCTTTCCAGTTAGTAGAGTATTTATAACCCACAAAGCACACCAAAATATTGGCACGAATGGAATGACGGGGAAAAAATGAGGCCAATTATTTTATGCAGTAAGGAGTCGTGAAAAAAGTACAAAAACATTTTTTTTTTTCTAAATAAGGGGTTAAACTACACAAGGTTGGAGCATCAACAGATGCTCCAAAAGCTTCCATAGTAACTGCAGTATAATGGAATACAGTGACAAGGTAATCATTCACACTGTGAGAGTAGCCGGCTGCATTCAGTACACCTTATGTGTGCTTCCAATATAAAATAGATAGATAGTGAGATGACATGGAAAACAGGAGAACAACATAACCACCTCTGATTCACTCCACACAAAAGTAACTAGCTTACGTGCAAAGGGTTTGTTTTGCTAATACAGATGATATTGTGGAGTATAATTCAAACGGAGTAACAAGTGGAGGTTAGCTAGGGGTGAGTGTGGTGGTTGCTGGTGTACTCGCACGCTCAGCCTTGTTCTGCTCAGAGCCAACAATAACCGAGAGCAATCAGCTGAGCAGGATTTTCCATTGCAAAGAGTTATTTTTCCTGTGCGTGTTTAGCTAGGGTCAAAGACAGCCCATGGAAACACTGGGCTCCTCCACATGGTGCAGAGTGGTAGATCAGTGTCCAGCTACAGTGTTGGAGTACAATCACAACAAGCACACACAGAGGAAGAGTGATGCTTTTATGGACTTGCTCTGGAAACCCAGCGAATTGCCAACACGTCCTTTACAAAAATGTACGTTTTAGGTTTCAAATCCAAATGATATTAATGAATAGGAGGAAAAAAAAATCAGTAAACCAAGTACATACACTGTTAAACTACAGAAAATAATCTTTGTCTAAGAGTGTACAATTATACAACATGTTGTCATTTCCACTGTGGTTCAAGATCTACTGGATAGCTTGACTCGTTGGCGACCCCTTTGGTGGCAGCATTAAACTGTCACTCATTCAACTTCAGCCATAGCCTACGTGTTGCAGCTGGTTTTGTTTGGAGAGCAGCTTGTTCAGTTCCTTTTTTACTTTCAACTTTTTAGTTCAACTATTGATCCCTGGATACTCGCGGTGTCTGATAGAAATTGAGAATTCAGTATTGAGTTCCCTCTCACCGCCTTAGGTTAGGATGGATATTAAGGCGTTGCGTAGACCAAAATAGACATGAAGTTCAACAACATGAAACGAGCTTTAAAGAATAATTGTGGTGGCTGGATGTGTCCAAGCTCCATGTAAAGTGACTCACAGAGTTCAGACACAACCACATTGACATGTAGGCTATTATTGTGTACTGTGATCAAGCCTCCAAACAGAAGCAGCAGCAACACGGAACACGTTAAACCCAAGTTAACGCAAGACGCACAGCCAACTGGTTTCTGGTTTAACCCAGAGACTAAGTCAGATAGTGAGGTAACAGGCCTACTCAAGATGCGCTGAACAGGTTACAGCAGATACATGGGAAGAAAAGGCAACTCACCCACTAACCTGTTACCTCCTTCTCAACGATCGTATTGCTGCCAAAACGCACAACGATTCATCCAGATGTTTCAATCGGAATAAAGTAGTGAACTTTACGCATGATGAATGAACCGCGTTGGGTTCATCGTGATGAATGGCGTTTTCTGTTCAGCGTGAATTCATCTCACGATCTTGGAAAGAGGGACAGACCCGCAGCTCGTCTTCACCGGAGATGCCGTTACCATGTGTTGTTCCGTCCTCATGTTATATTCTAACCAGCACTACTTCATCACGAGGTCAACGGTGATATCGCGGTAACGCCTTCAGTTCAGCCCGAAGTGATGCTCGCTTCCCAGCATTATTCATGCCGCAGAAACAGAGTTTTAGCCTACGCTCTTGGATGTGTCCTTTACCCTCTCCATTACGCAGTGTTCTGCCCCCGTCCCCCCCCCTCCTCTCACGGGCGGTCCACTTCGGCAACACGTGAATCGGTCCACGCCGAGCAGATGTGGTGCCCAATTGCACCGTTTTGCATTTGAAATCGCGCTTTACAAAACAAGCGTGCAGTCACAGATGCGCTCGGAGCTGGCCACCTGTATGTATGGGGGGGGGCTAATACACATCACCGACACGATCCCACCTCCCCTCACAACGTCCTCACCAAACGAGCGTGTCCTACCTCTCCGGCAGACGGTCGGGGGTCGTAATCTCTCCTCCTCTCCCCCCGGTGCGAGATGTGGTGTCCGTCGGTGAGTCACATCTGGTTGTAGTCCGCACACAAAAAAAAGTCGCGTTCAGTCCTCGCGTGTCCACACTGCACAGGGGGGGGTGTTCCCGGAGCCGCGTCCACACCAACTCAACGGAGATGGGGGGGGAGACGAGCGACCCTCAAAGTATCAATAACACAATCTCACCACAGCTGTACTCCTGGGTACCTTAGTCTTTTGTCTCGGTGGGTAAACCGATCAAACTACGTTGTCGACGTGATCAGTGAGGGCGGGGAGGGGGGGCTGGGGGTGGGAGGGGGGGGGACACGCGTTCACGTCCGCCTCCGAACACCGAGCATCATCCGCGGCGCCACGCTGTCCGCAGACGACGGAGACCAACGTCGGTTCATCGCAATGTCTTCCCGTCAGGCGCGAGGCTTGGGGGGGAGGCACGGCTGTCGCGCGTGCACACGCCCTCCCTCTGCTGCCGGGCTCGGGCGCGCGCCGAGACGTTCACACGGGTGTGTGGACGTGCGTGGCCGTGGGAGTGGGAGTAGGGGGGTGGGGGTGGGGGGCGGACGGCGACACCACGGATACACACGCTCAGTTCAACCGAAAAGCAACCGATTGAAAAGCAATGGGTCGGGGTGAACTACCAATGTTGACCTCAGGCTGCTCAGTTGCTGCCCAACTGTTTTTGAGAGTATGCCAAAAAAAAAAAAAACTATTACCACATACCAGTTAATTCATGTTTTGTTGGATCAAATGAATTCCTGTTGTTTTAGGGGGGGGGGGGGGGTAATGAGTTGGACCTTTAGGG
>JAOPJK010000001.1:16539834-16549834 GCA_027123565.1 Phycis chesteri
TCAGTATCGGTGATACTGGCCTGTATTTACTTGGTATCGGATCGATACCAAAATATGCAGTATCGCACACCACTAATGAGAGTATGATGTCACTACTTTTAACGGAATAACTCTACCGAAGCCTTTTGGGTCCATACAAATATGCAATCTTGCAATGTGCAATCTTAATAATAATATAGAATACGAAACAATAACGTAAAATATGCAAATTAGACATTTACTAATTATGGCTCTTACAAAGACGTTTATTTGTTTTCTCCAAAAAGTGCGTTTTTCAGATAGAAGGTTTTGCTCTTAAGCCATCGTTATATCCCTTACGATCGGGAGAAACAAGAATAGTTCAAAGTGAATGACCTCACCGTCCACATTGACGACCCATCTTATGTGGAGCACACAGTTTCCATTGACTTGCTTTGCTTCCACGTCGAGGCTCTCCACCAGGCTGGCAGATGCGTTGGCCGAAGACGTTGGAAGTGCGTCTACAATTCATTCAAACCATTTCCATTGTTATGATATGATTACGTGTTATGCTATGTTATTATTTACAATACTTTCATTTTGAATGACGTTTAGAATGAACGGTTTGCATTGATCGTAGGCGTGCCACCTTTCAGTGTAGAGCTGCTATATAAGTCCAGCATGTAGAATGATGACACAAAATGACACAGCCTGACTGAATGTAGTAACACTGCTTAACCATAAATAAAATAAAATAAAAACTTTAGAGGAAACCTACAGGATGCTCGACAGTCGACTTTCTGTGAAAAGATCAGATCAGGGGAAAAAAGTGCTGCATCAATATTACAACAATAAAACAACAACATGAATACATAAGCTAAAAGAAATAGGCAACTAATGGGCTGATACGAATAATACAAATAATCAAAACCATAAAAAAAAGAAACTTACAATATCATGGGACATCACTTGGGCAATTAAACCAAAGGACAGGGACATAAAGGTAAAAATCCCCATGGCAATAAATAAAAAGTAGAAACAGGCCTATTCTGCAAGTGACATTTTTAGCTAATTCCAGAATAAAAACGCAAACATAAGCTACTAGATGTATGCGTGCTTTGAATTGAATATTGTACGTGATAATAATGTGTCGTCCAAGTGACCGTTACCTTAAATAGTCTATGCGCCGTACGCAACACGGCGAAAACTCCGCCCATAGCCAATGAACGCCTTTTCTATTCTGGTAGGGACATTTGCCTATATCCCTTGGGTAAGTATCAATAATGTATACAATAATGGAATGGATTGGTGTGATCCAGGAAACCGCGTTTCCTATTCAGCGATTGCGTGTTGTAAAGCCTCACTTGTAATACTTGTGGCCATAGCCAGCTAAGTTTTTGCATTCGACATTCTCAACACATAGTCCGTTGCGGTAACCCAATGCGCCGCGTGAATTTCAACGGGACGCGAATGGGTTAAATGCAACACTTACGTTGAATTCTTGACACGCGAATTGTTTTATTCATCGTCGTGCAACTTTTCGTGATGTCACGATAGGTAATATTTGGAGCAGCACTCTGAGCATTGTTGATTTGAGTTGTTTCAGTGCATAGACAATGCTTTAGTTGCATGGACATACATGTTAACAGAAATACATCTGCCAACAAACTACCTTATCGCCCATCTCGCATTTTATGCGAGTCCAAAGTACACTCGGGTGAAACACAAACAAACATAGGATTTCTATATTTGAACTTATGGCTCTTATTCTAAATGGCACAGCTGTAGCTTCGAAGATGACATGGAGCCTATACAAATGTATCTTCACTGTTAGGCGTTTATTTAAAATGAATAGCCTACCAACCAACTTATTATAAACGTACAAATAAACATGCGCAAAATGCTACTAAACCATGTTCTAACGTTGCTTATTATATTTATGGCACAAGCGACACGGTAAGTTGGACTAGAGACAAAGGTGAAATAAAATAACTTAATTGCAAATGTCACCTTTTAAGTTAGGCCTAAATACACAACCCTAATGTAAGTGAAATATGTTACATATGTTACACGAATAGAAATCCAGAATTCAGTTTTGACACTTTTATACAATGTCGCAGCGTCTAAGATTTTCGACTCCAATCTCCTCCCTCCGCCTCCCTGAAAACGTGTGGAAATGTGGATATGTGAAATGCTGCACATCAACATCCTGGATGTCCCCCTTTCCCCTAGTGGGTAGTTAGCATAATAAACCACTGCGGATGTAATAACTTGTAAATCTAACTTGGGTCATAACCCCCCCCCATAAAGGTCAATCTCTAGAATTGCATCTGGTGTGGTGTTTTTTTTCCCCAAACATATAATTCTGTTTCTGTTTATTTTCTCTCTTCAACGCTGTGATGCCCTGACCAGTGACTGAACACTTCCAGAGTGAGGATGCTGCCCTGGGCCCTGTTAGCCAGGTCCGGACCTCCACGGACGGGGGCCCAGATACAGAGAGGGATGAGGAAGGCTGGCAGGGGGTTATCCACCTGGCGGCCCTCTCTTTCCCCCGGCCTCCGCCAACGCGCCGCCCTCAACGTCACGGACGCGCGGAACTCCTCCTCCTCTGCCTCGACGCCGCCGGCCAATCAGAACACGCCGTCGTACAGCTACGTCATCGTAGGGGCGGGGTCGGCTGGCTGCGTCCTGGCCAATCGCCTCAGCGAGGACGCCCACGAGTCGGTCTTGTTGCTGGAGGCGGGGCCTAAAGACATGTTGCTGGGCAGCGTGCGGCTGTCCTGGAAAATTCACATGCCAGCAGCCCTGACCTACAACCTCTGCGACGAGAAGTACGACAGCCGTCCTAGTGGGCTTCGGTTTCCTTTGTGTGAACGTCACAGACGGCGTGTGTAAATCACGGATTGTTCTTCGACATATTGATAGATATATTGATTCTGAATTACGTTAACGATAATAAATGTTGAGCAAGCCAAGCTCGCCCGTTGTGACCTTCGGGAAGTAGGACATGGTTTGAAACCTCTTCTTCGGCCAGTGTGCGAGCAGAACTCCCGCGTGAATCGTCATTGCTCTTAGAATACGCCAATCTTACATTGACATTTACATCATTTACATTGTTCTGTCAACAATCTTTGCCAAAAAGAACCCATCCAACCTGAAAACATCCCCCCCCTGCCTCTTCAGGTACAACTGGCACTACCACACCTTACCCCAAGACCACATGGACGGCCGGGTGATGTACTGGCCCAGGGGCCGGGTGTGGGGCGGCTCGTCCTCGCTGAACGCCATGGTGTACATCCGCGGCCACGCCGAGGACTACGACCGCTGGCAGAGGGAGGGCGCCCAGGGGTGGGACTACCAGCACTGTCTGCCCTACTTCCGGAAGGCCCAGTGCCACGAGCTGGGGGAAGACCGGTACGGCCCGTCGTGTTGCTGGAATGAAAACCGTTGAAAAAGCTGTCGCTCACGCCGGGTGGCTGAGCCCGCTCGTGCACTGACCGTATAGGTGATGGGCGCCTCTGACCGGCGGTCAGAGTCTGTCCTATGCTGCATGTCCTATGTTGCATGAAAACCATTGAAAAAGCTGTCGCTCACACCGGGTGGCTGAGCCCACTCATGCACTGACTGTATAGGTGATGGGCGCCTCTGACCGGCGGTCAGAGTCTGCCCTATGTTGCACGAAAACCATTGAAAAAGCTGTCGCTCACGCTGGGTGGCTGAGCCCACTTGTAGCTCCTCCCGGTAGTAAAGCATGAGACCCGAGCTCCTTTAAATACAGGGTTTATTCAGTCTCCGACCAGCCCGTGAGAACTGAAGAAAATAAAGCAAACAACAATCGGGTCAATAAATGTGCAAATACAGAGCATGTAGCTTAAATGCCATTACAAATATACACCAATAAAACACACTTCGTAGGCTGCACACTACCAAAAGGGCTGAATCTTGTCCGTCTTCGTCTTCTTGGTTTACATTTAATGTAACTCTTTAACTTATCTTAACTTATCTTAACTTAACTTAATTTACTGAGTGTGGTCAACTTTACCGAGTGTGGAGAACTCCGACTGTGTTGTGTTGTTGTTGTGAACTCGACGCCATCTCTTCCAGAGGAAAAGGTCTTCCCTGACGAACTTTCCAGGGGGAGGTGATATGATTGTGGACTTCATGGTCAGAATGTGGTTTGGTGTCAATGGCTCTAGACTGCATGAATCATTCAGGTTGTCCGTAGTCAGCGGTCTGCTATTCACTACTGCCATGACCTCATATAGAAATGTTCGTAGAGAGGAGGAATCAAGTTGTTTGGCAGACTGTTCTAGAATAGACATCAAAACACTTCTGATGGTGCGGATCTGTCTTTCCCAGACTCCGCCCATGTGGCTTGAGGCTGGGGTATTAAAGATGAACTCGCATCCCCTCTCCTTGAGTTCCTCTTGATCCATCTCGCTCAATGCTTCAACAAACTCTCGCCTTGCACCAACGAAGTTTGTCCCCTGATCACACCTTCCGCCACATCTGCCGCACTGCTCCACGAATGGCAATGAATGAACGCAGGGCGTTAATGAAGGCATCCGAGGTCAAGTCATCGAGCATTTCAATGTGAATCGCCCTAGAGCACATACAGGTAAGTAACAGTCCGTACTTCTTCAACTCCTTTCTCCCCTCCTTGATGTAAAATGGACCGAAACAATCCATGCCACAGAAGGTGAATGGCGGTGTGGCTTCTGTTCGGTCTACAGGAAGATCTGACATTCTTTGTTGTTCCATACCTCTTCTGAATTTCGTGCACTTGGTACACTTGTAGATATGGGATGAGACCAGGTTGCTACATCTGAGGATCCATATGCCATTGGAACGAAGCTCGTTTGTGGTCATTCCCCGGCCTTGATGGTGTACTCTTTCATGATAGTGCTTGACCAGCAATGATGAGATGTGACTGTCTCTTGGAAGAACTGCCGGATGCCTTACATGTGGATGTAAGGGAGCATGAGTCAAGTGGCCTCCAACTCTGATGATACCTTGATCATCCAGGAATGGACTCAGTCTGTGCAGCTTGGACTTCGGTGGTGTCTCCTTGTGATGCTGGAGATACTGGATTTCTTGAGAGAGGTTTGTTTCTTGAACCATTTTTATTATGGTTATCTGTGCTTCTCTCCTTTCCTCTAGACTGGTGGCTTCACAGTACCTCGGCTTCAGGCCTTTCACTTCTCTAGCAAGGTGCTTTAATCTAGTAATGGCTTTCACCAGTCTTGACCAATCAGAGAACTTGTGTAGGCGATCCAATAGTGACCTCACCTCCTTTGCCTGTGTGTCATGAACTTGGGCCTTCTTGAGCTCTGGGTCACTACTTGGGATCTCTCCCACCTTGACATCTCCAGTTGGTAGCCCCTTCTGCCAAAGCAGGTCTGGGCCTGTGAACCAGTTAGATGTTAACAGGTGGTCAGCTGAGAGACCTCTTGAGGCGTGATCTGCTGGGTTTCCTCCGAAGTCACGTACCTCCATTGTGCAGACTCTGTGCTTTGTTTGATCCGTTCCACGAGATTGGCTACGAACACATGGAATCTTCTGGCTTCGTTACTAATGTAGCCCAGAACAATCCTTGAATCTGTCCAGAAGACTTCTTGTATGCACTCCACTTCAAGCTCTCTTTTGAGCATGTCGCTGACTCTGACTGCTACTACTGCCGCTGATAGCTCTAGTCTCGGTATGGTGGTCATCTTAGTGGGAGCAACTCTTGACCTTCCCATGACTAGAGTACAGTGCACTTCACCCGATGTACTGATCACTCTGAGATATGAACACTCTCCGTATCCAGACACACTGGCATCGGCGAAATGATGCAACTCATAGTGCAGAACCTTGAAGTTTGGTGGAACGTAGCATCTCTGGATCTTCACACCAGCTAGATTTTTCAGGTCTAGGAGCCAGGATTCCCACAGAGATCGAAGGTCATCAGGTAAGGGGTCATCCCAACTGAGCTTGTCGCGACACATCTGTTGGACAATCCTTTTCCCTACCAGGATAAATGAGCTTGTCGCGACACATCTGCTGGACAATCCTTTTCCCTACCAGGATAAATGGTGCCACGAATCCAAGCGGGTCAAATATTGAGGAAACCGTGGACAAGACTCCTCTTCGGGTGAGTGGATTCTGTTTGACAACTACTCGGAACTGGGATTCATCTGAGGTCACTCACCACTGAACGCCAAGCGCTCTTTCCATATGATGTTCACCCAGGGCCATGTCCAGATCCTTGGCAGCGTCAACACATTCCTCCTTAGGAATTGTGGCCATGACTTCCTCACTAGTTGAGATGAACTTATGCAGCCGGAGTTTGCCTGTGCTGCAGAGTTCTCTTGCTTCCTTCACTAGTTGGATGGCTTGCCTTTGAGATGTGACACTTGCCAGCCCATCGTCAACATAAAAATGTATTTTGATGAACTGAATGGTGTCTTCACTGTATCTTCCCCGTCCTTCATCAGCAATATGCCTTAGTCCAAAGTTGGCGCAGCCTGGGGAAGAAGCTGCACCAAACAGGTGGACCTTCATCCGGTAGATAGATGGTTGAGCTTTAAGATTTCCACCCTCCCACCAAAGGAAACGCAAGTAGTCTTGGTCTTCTGCCTTCACATAGAATTGGTGAAACATGCGCTCAATGTCGCACATTATTGCCACAGGACCTCTACGAAAACGACAAAGAACTCCGACCAAGTTGTTTGTCAACTCTGGGCCGGTTAGCAGATGGTCGCAGAAGTCTCCTGAAACCTTGCAGAGCAGTCAAAGACGACACAGATCTTTCCAGGCTTCTGCGGATGATACACTCCGTGATGGGGAATGTACCATGCAGGAGTCTTGTTGATGTCTTCTTCTGGAACCCTTTCTGCATCTCCGCGAGCTATGATGTTATCCATGAATGTTTTGTAGTCCTTGTAGTACTGTTTGTTTCTTTTCAGCTTCCTTTCTAGGCATCTGAGACGATGGATGGCGCATACCTTGTTTGGTAAGTTAGGTCTCTCCTTCTTGAAAGGTAGCGGCATCTCATAGTGACCATCATCATCATCAGCATGGAGAGATGTAATTGGGTTGCAAGCAATTCTGGCTTCATGTGTGAGGAACCTAACAAAGTTGCTGAAGCTTGGGAACTCGTGACTTTGCTCTTGCACTTCCATGACCTTCCTGTTCCATCTAGAGGTCAGCCAATCAGGAAGTATAGTGAGTAACTTCTGATTCTCGTTACAGTCATTGAGTACTTCAAGACCTTTGATTTGAGACATTGCTGCCTCACAGCTGCGGAGGAAGTCAGCAAGTTCTTGAAGTTCCACACTGCTCTTGGGGTTTATCTTGGGCCATGAATCAAGCTTGTCCCTGAAGGCTTTGGCAATGAGAAATGGGTTGCCATATCTCTCATCTAGGATGGTCCATGCTGCATGATAGGCTGTTTCTGTGCCTAGCAGGAAGTAGCTGTCTATAGCATTCTTGGCTGTGCCACTCACATACCTTCTCAGGTAATATAGGTTTTCTTCACGTGGTATGTTCTTCCTGTCAATGAGTATCTGAAACGAGACCTTCCAGTCATTAAATCTAAGTGGATCACCACAGAATGTCATAGGCTCAGGAATAGGAAGACGACTGGCACTGATGGATACTGCAAACACTCTCACAAGAGCTGCTGTGCTATCTTCTTTCTCTAGCAGTGTCTTAGCTTGTGGTGGATGTTTATGCTGAAGCAGGTTACCTTCATCTTTAATTTCTTCCTTCTTTGGGGGGACATGTCGATGGAGCAGTTGAACTATTTCATCATCTGAACATTCATTTTGTTCATACACCTTCTGTCGTGCCTTGGCAGCCTTTAACTTCCCTACTGTCTCCAATCGTTCCACTTCTCGACGCTTGGCCTCTAGTACCCTTTGCCTCTCTGCATTTTCAGCCTCAAGTTGTTCGAGTTCTTCGATATAACGTTCTTTCTCCAACAGTACCTGCAATGCAGCTTCATTGGCAGTGACTTCAGCAGCAGCCTCCTGTCTGTGAGCAGAGTAGTGGCTTGAACTTCTGGATGTGACCTTTGAGCTACTTCGAGAATGAACTGAAGACTTGGCGGACTTGGAGTTGGTATGGTGAGAGATACTTGTTCTATCTGATGCTGCAGACTTAAACACAGATCTTCTATATCCCTCCTTCCTGTCTTGTTCTTCAATCCCTTGATCTTCATCAGATTCTGTGTTTAGATAACTTATAGCAGTCTCAAGTATTGTCTTTGTTACTGCTTCACAGGTGTCTATTCTGTGACGTGTGTCGGGGTCTCAACTCTTCATAGACATCGTTCAGGTTATTTTTAGCATCACTCACCTTAGTGATGTGTTCATGCAGCAGGCTGTTTGAGCGCTCTCCACTCAGCATTCCTTTAGCATCCTTAATGACTGCCTTCCACTTGTTGTAGCTCTTGATGCAACGGTGTTCAACCCTTTTGACTTGCTCCTTGTGCAACGCTTGGCCCTTTTCCGTTACTTGCGAGCTCTTTGACTTCTTTGTGGCTCGGGCAAAGAAGCCTGGTTAGCAGCTTTGATGCTTTCAGATGCTTGTGGTTGCGTGTCTGTTCCATGCTGCTGTATGTCTTCACCTGTCACATTCACCTTCACCTTCACCTTCTGTCACTCTCAGAGAAAGATTGTATGTCTAACATTTTACCTTGATTACTTCAGTTAGATTTGAATGTGATACTACTCTTAGTTTTGTAGTTACTTATAGCAATGGTTATGCTTTTCTGTTCAATAGTTTAGCTTACTCACTTATATTCTTATTACCACCAGTGATAACTAAATAAAAGAGTGTTAACTCTAACACAGGTAAGTTAGAAATGTAGTTAACAGTTGCAATGCGCCTTTAAATTACTATGGTGCTGTTATCTTAATATTAACATTACTTGTTTTGACACAAATCCTTTCCACCAGGCAGAGTCTGCCCTATGCTGCATGTCCTATGTTGCATGAAAACCATTGAAAAAGCTGTCGCTCAGGCCGGGTGGCTGAGCCCACTCGTGCGCTGACCGTATAGATGATGGGCGCCTCTGACCGGCGGTCAGAGTCTGTCCTATGTTGCATGAAATCCATTGAAAAAGCTGTCGCTCACGCTGGGTGGCTGAGCCCACTCATGCGCTGACTGTATAGGTGATGAGTCTGTCCTATGATGCATGTCATTTCCTTCCCTGTCTTTCAACCCACTTCCCTGTCTCTCACCGCTCGCCTGTCGCTAAAGGCGTTTGCTTAGCTTCCCGACATTTGATTTCACCTCTCGATTCCAATACCGTGCGTGTGTTTTCAAATCGTGAATGGTGAAAACCGACCCGAGCCCGTTGCGTTGTTGCCGTGCCAGGTATCGCGGTGGGAGCGGGCCGCTGCACGTTTCCAGAGGAAGGACCAACCATCCCCTCCACCAGGCCTTCATCGAGGCGGGCCAGCAGGCCGGGTACCCCTTCACCCAGGACATGAACGGGCTGCAGCAAGAAGGCATGGGCTGGATGGACATGACCATTCATAAAGGTCAGCCAGTCAACTCAACTCGGTCTCTCTCTGTGTGTTAAGCCACAGGGAGTGTGCATATCCAAGCAACTAGCTGTCTATGTGGAGTTATGAGCAGTGTTCTGTGGTGATGGTGTAAGATGCATAATGCGTAAGATGGAAATATGTGGTTGAAGTGCATGGTGAGTGATTCAGTGTGTCATGAGGGTTGGGTTTCCCCTCAATTATAATCCATGCCATGGTGTGGGAAAGTTGTTGTAGTTGTTGTTTTTGGGGCTAGTATTGTATCTAGTATTGTATCTAGTATTGTGTCTAGTATTGTGTCTAGTATTGTGTCTAGTATTGTGTCTAGCGTATTAGCAGTTTCAATCAAATATGAGCAGTTTTCATTCTCCATTGATTGTGACCCATTACCTTAAAGTGGACTATATACTAACTATAACCTTTTTGCAACGCAAACACGCATGCACGCACACACACACACACACACACACACACACACACACATGTGCACACACACACATACACACACA
>JAOPJK010000001.1:16650956-16661109 GCA_027123565.1 Phycis chesteri
ACACACACACACACACACACACACACACACACACACACACACACACACACACACACACACACACACACATTTAAAACACGAATAGTGTAAAGAATACACTTGGCTGTACGCGCACAAGAGGCCCAAAGCCTTTGGGCTGTCAGATGAGTTGAGAGGTCATGCACCTACCCTCCACCACTCCTCATTGGAGTCATCCAGCACTATGATGCGATCACCGGGGCTGCACAAACACAGTGGGTCATAGCGGTAGCTTATGTTAAACAAGTAACCAGTTAGCTCAAACTGTATCATTGTAAGGCTATGGGTGATATGGCTTCGGGGGTCGAATACAATTGGATCCAGTTTTTATTTGTGTAATTCTCCACACCATTGGTAAGAGTCACAAGTGGAAAACTCCCCACAGGGCCTTATATAATGGGCCTTGTAATGTTGGTAATGGGCATGCAGTACTTACTGGAAGTCCAGGTCGTCCTTCTCTATGGCCTTGAAGCGGTACAGGGCCAGGTAGTAATGGGACTGGGAGAATGTTCCCTTACTCTGTGGACCAACATGTCAAAATAAAAGTGCGACCATATGTGTCAGATGGGCCGTAAAGTGTTGACGTGATGTTTAAACGAGTGCGTAGTCAGAACGTCCCTGCGTGTGAAAAACGTGCCACCGCAGGTGTTGAAACCAGCAGTGTTTCTCACCTTCTCGTCCGCTTTGTCTCCACCTTTCTCCTTCTTGTCTTCAGGTTTTCCTACAGGGACGGCAGCATTGAGAAGGATCAGTCTCAGACCAGGCACCGCTATGAAAACACATGCACTGTTGTGTCCTTTAGTGGTGGATTGATAGCCACCACTGTACACGCTGTACTTCATAGCTTATAGAATAGTTTTGGTTGCACTCCTTACTTCATTTTTTCAGAATACTTAAATTACATATAGAAGCATTTAGTTTTCCTGAAGGCCCACATTAAGTACTTTGATCCCAATGTACAATAAATAACAATTTCGTTACAATGTCCAACCCCTATGCAAAGCACAGCTTCATCATTAAGTATCCTGGACCTTCGCCTCCTTCCTCGTTCTCTTTGGGCTGCTGGCCCTCCTCTTCCTCCTCCTCCATCATCATCAGCATCTGGGAGGAAAACATTTCCAGAATTGTTATTGTTTCGCATGCGGTGTAGCACCTATTAGAGTGAGGAAGGGGCGTCACCGTCGCTTTCATTAAAACACTGCCTGCGGGTTTCATGAGAAAGAGAAACGCATTATTGAACTCACATTCTTCTTGTCGTTGTCGTTCTTCTTGCGCTCCTTGTTGGCCATGATGACTCCGACGCGCAGCGTGTCGAACACGGGGTCGTTGCGGTTGGTGTTGGCTGGGAGACGGACAGAGCGGCAGTCAGTCGGCGCCACACGCTAAGCTTTGCATGACTGAAATACTCGTATTCGTCGTATTTATAATGCACTTTTCGTTTCGTCGAAATGGCCCGCATAATATAAAACAAAGTCAACCGGAAGAGGTTTTTTTAGTTGTTGTTTTTTTCTTCTTCTTTCCCATTTAGCATAAGCATGCGTAATCAGGTTTCACAATCGCTGGCAATTCATCTGAACGGTCTTCCTGTCTGTAACAGGGCTCTCACATGGGTCTGGCTGGTCACTGCTGTACAGGGGGGAACTGTAGGCCCTTCTGAAGCCAGGAGGCTGCAAACACAAATGGACAAGAGTTATTGTGTACTATTACACCACCGACAACCCGAAAATACCCTTTACTTGACAAGATATGTAGAACTCCCATTCATCATCTAGTTTATGAATTGGCATGGAAAGGACATTGTTTTTTATGCTTTGGTATGCATGATAGAAGCAAAAGTAAAAACATTTCTCACAATTTTACCGAAACACTTCTGGAACTCGACGTAGGACTGGCATGAGTGATGGATGTTGGTCTTGCAGTTCTTGCACCTCAGAGCAAACTTGTTGTTCACTGAAAAACAAGCCGAGGGGAGATCAATGGACCTGTGCTGGGCAAAAACGTTTGATGTTGTTTCAACTGACTTTTAAAGTGTGATTCACTAGAGAGCTCGATGGGTAGGTGCATTTCACCACAATTCATTCCAAGAAAATGTCCCAAACAAAAATCAAGGGGCGGCCTTCCCATTGATAGTGGTGAAAGCACTTTTGCGTCGCATCGTCCGTTTAAAAAATAAAAATAAAAAAGCTAACATTTCCTCCGAGGACAAGGTCATCACGTACGGACTATCATGCGAGCGCAGACGTCGCAGAACTTGGGCTTCTTGCAGTAGTGGTCCTTGAACTTGTGGGGCTTGTCGTTGACCATGACCACGGGCTCGGGAGGAGGCTCGGGCTCCTTCTCCTCCACCTCCACCTCCTCATCGTAGATGAAGTAGACCTGGAGGAACACGGGGGGGGGGGGGCTGTTAGGTTACCATGGTAGCACACGAGTCAATAGATGAGTTTTGAAAAGGTGAACCCACGGGCTACATCGGCTTGCGCCCCTCGGGAGCCAATCAGACGCAGGGATCCCGTTTGTTGTTGATTACTAATAACAATACATCACCCAGGCAAGAACACCGACAATTAGATCTTTGGATGAACTAAATATAAACAACCATAGGCTTCGCTATTATTTTACGTCGGGATAAAAGAGACCTTTAGATACAAGGGTTCTTATACGAGGCCTATTTTTAACATTGACCCTTGTAAAAACATTGCAGTGTAGTAAATAGAAAAAAAGCTGTGCAAGCCCAATATTTTGGCCGTGCTGGAAAGCTGCTAAGTCTCCCACAGTGTGTTAGCTTGTCCTTACATACTTCAAACTAATGTCACAGAGCTCAGCGGGAATGGTACACAAAGTCAGAATGTCAAGCTCATTAAAGCCACCTACCTAATTGTTTAAGATCCCTCTGGATGAGAACTCTTTGAACCGACACAAGTAGAATAATGGTAATAGTTAGCAGGGAGCACAGGCTACAGCAAAAAAAAAATAAAAAAAAATAACCCATTGCATTCCATGCATTGTGTGTTGCTAAAGGTGAACGGTGTGCGGTTAATGGGGAAGTGTGCCCGTGAATGGTGCTGCGTCTCTGGAGCTGTCACTCACAGTGTCGCCTTCCTCCCTCACGACGTTGTCGGGCGCCGGGGGGTTGTCATGGATATCCACCGAGTTTTTGTCATCCTCCCTGACACGCATGCAAACAACACACACACGTGTCAGAGTTACAGGCGGCCAGTCTCACAATGCCACCAAGCACTGTACACGAGATTGCACTCACTTCAACATTATGTGAATATAGAGAAGGAAGTCATATATATATATCACGTTTGATCACCTCCTTTCAGCCTGGGCTAGTGCTGAAACGAAGTGGACTATAATTGGAACGAGGACTAAAAGGAAATAGCCGTCAAGCTGAGCCAAATGTAGCACTAAAGTTACAGAAGCCATAGGTCAGAAATAGGACCCCTCACTCACCCGTCCATGGTGTGGTGCGACCCCTTCCTAACAGGGACCAACCTACAGAGACAAACACACATTACCCTCGTACAAATCATACGCCTCTCCCCCAAACACGTCTTCATCGCACACAAAAGTTACACGGACGTGGTTCTGCCCCAGGGGTCTGAATGGCCCGCTGCGCTCATGGCACGCTGTCCTCGTCCACCACACTGACAAACCCGATCCGCTTTGTCTCTCGACACATTGCTAGCGGAGTGTTGATATTTATTTTACTCACGATTTAACGCATACGCGTACATGTGTCTAGGTGACGCAATCCCGGTGAGTGGAGGTTAGGGTTTGGGTATTGATTCTTTGCTTTATCACTGCATGTTCGCGTTACTTTTATGTACAAAAAGACTATGTTTTGCACCCACATGCTTATGCATGCCCACAGCTGATCACACTGGACCCCAACGATAGCAGGCCAACTACGCCTGGGACGTGTAATCCAATCTCATCACTGCTAAATTTAGTTCCCTTTGACAGTAAAAGCAAACATTTTAAATTCTCTGAAGTATTTGGGGTTTTGTTTTAGACAAAACCTACACGCAAATCTGTAATATTCTTCCAACAAATTTCAGACAAGGAAAATGACCAGCTCTTTTCTCATCCTGCTTAACGTTTGCGGCAACCAAATCTGTCAATGAACATGTAACTATGAGACATCCTTGGCATTTTGAAGAGTTGCTACAAAATCCTGCCAACTTCATTGCCACCGAACCTCCGTAGAAACAAGTTATTCTCACCTTTTTTTCAGACAACCCTGGAGGCCAAAATATCCGCTTTGCCTTGGACCTTAATTCTTCCAAAATCGGAAAATCCAGGTCCAGTTCTCTTCAGGTTTATTCTCTCTGTGTCATTTAGTCGGGGCTTTTGGTCTCCCGGGTCTGATCTTATGAGAATGTGTGTGTGTGTGTGTGTGTGTGTGTGTGTCAATGGCGGCCAGTGTGCATGTGTGCATGTGTGTTTATGCGGGCCTGTGTGTGTACATGACTGGGCACCGGGGCGTCAAAGTGACTGTCGGAGACAGCTGAGGACCTCAGTCGGGGCACAGATGATGAGGGGAGGGGGAAACTGATTCTCATGTGTCCCTCTTTCCCGTCTGCACACACACACACACACACACACACACACACACACACACACACACACACACACACACGCATACGTATCCCCCATGTCCCAACAATGCAACAACAACAACAAGATACACGCAGAGATGAATACATAGACATGAACATTAATCACTGTCCTCGTTTCGAATACTTCAGCGAAGAACACTGAATTCTGGAGGTTTCGCCCTTCCTGCTGAACCTGCACTAGCCCTGCATAGAGACAATAGAGTGTCTCTATACAGGGATACGTGTGTCCGTGTATTTGTGTATCCGTGTCTGTCCTTGGTGTGTGTTCCACTGCCTGCCCTTGACTGTGAACTGTCAGTGCTCTGTATCACAGGCGTGCGCAAAGGCGTGCCACAGTGGGCGATATTATTGTAAACAATAAAGTTATTCAATTGTATCCATTTTAGAGTCATGGATACTTTTTTCAAGTCAAGCAGAACCTTGACTTGAAGTGATGAGTCGTTCTATACTTAGTTCTATACAAGTTATTCTATAGAATTACTGTTTTGATTTATATTCTTGGTGTAGGAAAACCAACAAACGGCTGATTTAATTAACATATTTTAATTTATCTTCTCATATATAGTTAAATCACTTCAGTGGCAAGGATAATTTGTTATATTAACAAAACACAAATGTGTCCATCTGGATTATCAGAACCATAATTCATTATTTCACAGAAAATAAATGATATGCATCATATGAATGTATTGCCATTGGGTCAACGGAATGCAACCCAATTTGTAAAATGTGATGTATTGGTATCTTGTGCACTTCATGTACATATTTTGTAAGGGACATTGTGAACATTGGACGCTACAGTATGGCATAATGAACTACACTGACGAGAGCAGTTTGGGGTAACCTAGAATCTATTGTACTCTTTTATAGAAAGACATCTGTCGTAGGCCTATTATTATGCAATTGCTTCTTATCGTATCCTTTATCAAGGAGCTCGAGACATGTCTGGAACACACCACAAAGGTCCCGTTGCATGTCGGGTACAATACACTCTCCCAAACCATTGCGCAGGCGCGATAGAAAACTCCATTATTTTTTTGCACGGAATCTGCAAGAAAAAAATAACAGTGGGCTAACTATGAATTAAGGATTAATGGATCAATTCAGATGTTGGATACACATATCGGATTGCACATTTATTTCATGAAATAGTGACGGGAATCAGGGTCGGGTGATTGTGCAGCTGGAGCGGGACATCCTTCTTCTTGGGACAGTGAAGAATCAAGTAAATTTCAACCCATGCTAGCTCTTTACCCCAGCTATTTGGCTAACATTAGCCTGGGAGCCTAGGCGCAGTAAATTGAACCGTTGTTGCCCTTTGTTTTTTAAACTGAACTAGGAGACGTTGCGAGGGGCACGCAGTCGACCCCACACGTATCGGATCTAAGTAGGTTGCGTTATTAATCGGATGCTTTCTAGGAAGCAGAGCAACTGTATCCAAAACAATCTTCGGCTAGTTGGCTAGCATGTCGGCTAACTCCTGATTCTCCCGCGAGCTAGAGAAAACGGAGAGTCCCAAACTTGGAAAACATCGGGCTGAACGCAGAGAATACCCGACCCGTTCAGTTGATATTAGTAAGCACGGACGCCGACACCGTTCCCACTGCGGACTGGGATGATGCATTTCTTGTTGTGCGTTCGTTTGTTTTTAAATTGTGCCTCACAAGACTTTTGCTATTAAGGGTTTGTGCGCCTGACAGCTGTCACGACAACATTGCACAAAGTAGAGTAGCCAAGTAGCTTAGCCATTAGCTTGGCGATTAGCATGGCATTCACGTCCATACTTGTTAAAAAAAACTATTTTTACTGTCTAGTTGGCCACGTTTGGCCAGTTGTGATTCACCGCGAAATACCGAATGTCGATTTGAGCAAATTTTTGGTTCTTTTTGATGCTGTCAGCGTGTTGGATTTCAACTTATTTATAACCACAGCTGCAGATTAGCTTCGTAACGAAACATCGCCTAATCAAAGTACACAGGCCTGGCGTAACACACCCTCCCACTTCAAGGTGGTCGCCGCTTCTTAAAACGGTTGTTATTGCATATGTAAAGTCTTGTAGGTCAATGGTTGATTTGAAAGATATGGGCATCAAATATGTAGATGGTGTGCTGTTATATAAACCCGTTTGTGCTCTCCCGACAGCCCTTCACATGGATATGAACTGAGGACTTTCCCAAGGAGTTATTTTTCCGAATAGCGGAATCGCAGGAACCACAGTCTTTACGGAACATCAAGTCGGTGTTTCTCAGAGTCTGTGTCCTTCCAAACAACCAGCATGCACAGCGGACAGTGGATCTCCTAGCCTATACAGATCCTGGCTTTCCAAAGATGACAAGGTATGCAGTGTTTTGTACTATGAGACGATAGAAGTAGTCTCCGTGGCTATAGTTTTCCCCAGTACAAATCTATTTTTAACCTGTCGTGTCACATGCATATATGGATTATAGATTGATATATAATTGTGATATGTGTGTTTGTCAATGTTTCGCATAATTTGCTGCTTATTTGATTTTAAATTGAATACAGTTGTGCATGATGGACTATTTTATAATGATACACCCCTTTTTTCCGCTTGTATAATACAATTGGAATGCTAATTGCAACTATAATGCGTTTCAGAACAACCATTCTGATAAATTAGTCAATAGATTGGGGGCTTATTTATTTTTCGGTACGCTTCCCAGGTTCTGGAAGACAGAAGTCACAAAATGATGGGAGGCAGCGAGACTGTCGGTGGGGACAAGGATGGGGTCCAGGCCATAGCAATACACGTTCCCATTGGCTGGCAGCGCCGGCTGGAGGGCGGACAGGTGCTCTATGTCAGGTAGGCTGGGGCTTCTGTTAAAGGTGTTTAGGGTCATGTATGGTTATATTGGATATGTATGGATATAGAGCACTACATTAATTGGTGTTAAGTAACACTGAAGATTCACTACAAGATGTTAAGACTGCACCGCATATATTTGTCAATGCTTAGTTTAAGGGGAAAGAAGTGTGTTAGTGAATGCTTTCAGGGGCTTGTGTGTGTGTGTGTGTGTGTGTATTGAGGAACGACACCAGTAAATGCATACTCAAAGCTGCTATTGCTGACGCACATTATGGTAACATTTTAGGAATTATATGTTTACATTCTGGGGCTCATCTTTTAGGTTTTCAAAAAATTGTAAACTTGATGTGCATCTCGTGAGCAAAATGTATACCTGCTGTCATGCATTATCTTTATGCCAGTACTTCCTAAAAAGATTGCTTTGTTTTTATGCACTGTGCAAGAGAAACGAGGCATGGCCGGGCATCTTCTTGGCTATGGTTAAGTGTCCGACGTACGTTTACTGGTACAAATTACTGGGTGATTTTCTGCCTAGTGACAGCAACAGCCTCGAGATGGGCCGGCCTGCTGGTTGCTCTGTCAGTCTTTTCAACACTTTGGTTGTGTGGTTGCTCTGGCATGGGTGCTCCCAAGCGCTGCCTTCAATTTGATCAACCAATCATACTGTAACGACATGCATGTCAGGTTTTATGGGTACAGCATGCATGATTCAAACGCGCATATGTGAAAAACATTCATTGTGTTGGGCCTGGAACCATTATTGAGAATCTAAGACATCTGGCCCCAAGCTTTCGAGAGCCAAAACAAAACTTTCCTTGTCGAACGTGCGGTATTCTGGGGAGTGCCGGCGGAGAGGGTTTGGAGTTGGGAGATTTGTGGCCTTAAAGAGTATCCTGCCTTTGATTTCTGTTTGTGGATGGTTTGCGGAGGTGTTTGCAAATGGCTTGAATTACAAAGGACACCAAGGACATTAGCCCACATAATCACATGATTCCAGTGGAATGAATTCAGTTTCAACGCTAATTCGATGATGTCTAATGGAAGTAGTTTCTCTGGGGTTCACCGAAAACAGAAGTCTTCACCAGTTTGTGTCACTAATCCCCCGATGAAGGCTGATTTCATTATAAAGTCCCATCAGTTGTACGCATAGATAAATATGTGTATAGTTGCATCACACTCCCACTCTTGAGCCCCGCCCCCAACCCCTTATTAATACTACTAATTCAGCCTTAAACACGATGCCAGTGGGGATATGGTTTCACCCTCTTGCTGGGAAACAACGGAAAAGTATGACTTGAACCCAGAATCTGCAACGCCAGGGCATTCTGTGGGCCCACAAGGGGAACACAATCATTTGATTTGATTCATTTGATAGGTTTGTGAAACAAAAATGTAAGATTTGTCTGGCTTCACTTTAAGACCCCCTTGACCAAATTGTGATAATGCTTCACTCTCAGACTTTAATAGCGGGAACATTTTATTTTGTGCTCTTTTTGTAAAACAACCGTGTAGGGCGTTATTGTCCAGATTGAATAGATGGTTGTTAAGATACTTGAAACCGTATCAAATCCGAGAAAGGTCTCTTGCACGGACACGGATACATACGGGTCTGGGGTTGTTGAAGGCTGTAAGGCTGACTTGCGTAACAATTCACTATTAATTACATGACTGCAAACATTTTTGAAAATGTGCCGTCGGATCCAAACTGTTGTTTTTGGAAACAAATGCAGTCGAAAGCCGTGCGTGAGAGGAAAGCAGGAATTAGGCTGTCAAATATTTAATTTTGACCAGGAGTTGGCAGGTGTTTTTGGCAAATCTTGCAATCTGAATTTCAAACATTGAGTCATCTTGCAGTTTGGGTTAGGGCTAGTGATTTGATTTTGTGTTGAGACCCATGTGACTATTGCATTGAATGGCATTGTGCTTTAATACTTGGGTTTCTCCTCTGGTCTGTAGTCCCAGTGGCACTTACCTGTCTTCTCTGGAGGAGGTCAAGGCGTACCTGTTGACCGATGGCACCTGCAAGTGTGGCCTGGAGTGTCCACTTGTCATCCAAAAGGTAATGTTGTCATATAGTCGCATACAAAATGACTCCACACAGCTAGACACATGGCAACCTGCTGTCTGAAACACAGATGCAAGCTCAGTGAGTCAGCAAAAACCCAACAAAGACTTTGGTTTGAAATTCGGCATACAGTCATGTTCTGCACGTCATGCTCTATGCTCTGCTGCTTTTTGTCTCCTGCGTGGCAGTCTTTCTCTCTTTCAGTCGTGTTTCAAAGTTTCTACAGGTCATTTCCTTTTTCTGCCGGTATCTTCAGCGTGTTATTCTCGCTTTCGTTCTGCCGTTTCGTATCTGCTGCATGTCATTCTCTGCTTTTTTTTTTGGGGGGGTATCCGGTGATGTAATTCTCTCTCTTCCTGCTCTGATTCATGTCTTCTGCATGTCATTCTCTCTTTCTGCGCTGTTCCTCGTACCTTCTGCATTCCGTTCTCTCTCTTTGTGTTGTGTTTTGTACTTTCTGCGTGTCACTCTCTCTCTGCTCCCGTGCCTTCTGCATGTCATTCCCTCTCTTTCTGCTCTGTGTTTCATACCTTCTGCATGCCATTCCCTCCCTTTCTGCTCTGTGTTTCATACCTTCTGCATGTCATTCCCTCTCTTTCTGCTCTGTGTTTCATACCT
>JAOPJK010000001.1:17326803-17338403 GCA_027123565.1 Phycis chesteri
ACACACACACACACACACACACACACACACACACACACACACACACACACACACACACACACACACACAAAAATGAATAATATAAAATATTTTGAATAAAGAATTTGATGATCGGGTTTGCATTCAAAGATCAAGTGAAGCAACATAAGCCTACACATCTACAAAAAAAAAAAAAAAAAAAAAAGATGAAAAACTAGAATGTGACTCACTGTCCATGTCCGTGTCCATGTCCTCAGACTCCACAGCTGTGCTCGGCCTCTGGATCTTTGGCTTGATGACAAACGGGCACTCTTTCCTCGACAGGTCCACCTCGTGCTGAGCATTAAGACAGAGCGAAGAGGGACAGAGTGAATGCAGCGCTCTGGCCCCCGTGGAGGCCGTGGTTCGGAAGGTCGCCGCGCCGACACCCACCTCCAGTCTGCAGATGAAGATGGTAAGGCCGGTGTGGGACTGGAAGGCCGCCATGTCCAGGTTGGTGATGAGGTCCACAACTCGCACCGCCCGCGTCACAAAGGTGATCTGGTCCTGCTCGTCTCCCAGGAACTTGATCACCTACAATGAGAGCGGGAGAAAATATATATGTATGCTGTCATTTTTTTTTACAAGTCTCACCATTCCTCTGACATCCTGAGTTGAGGCAAACACACAACATCCACGCGGTGTATAAAGTGGCTTATGGGGGAGACGGTACCTTGAGAAGTGCCTCCATCATACCACAGGAGACGAGAGCCTCGCCTCCGGCGTCGTAGCTTGCCAGGTGGTAGAGGAAGGAGAAGAGTGCAGTGGCGAACTGATGTGGGTAGGGTTCCATCAGAGGGTCTGCGGAGCCCAGCAAGCCATGCGTTAAAGGGGCAGCGACACCCCCCCCCCAAAAAACATCCTTCGTAAAATCCTATGTTTTCGCCAGTCTCGCCGTCTCGGTTCTGCTAAACGTTCTACTAAACGTTCTACTAAACGTTCTACTGCGCTCTTAAATCAAATCAAAGAACACGGGACGCCGACGGCGAGAGTTTAATGTCACGGTGTGTGTGTGTGTGACGTGGAGCTCTGTCTGGCTAGAGGTTGATGTTTATGGCCTTGACCGAGAGAGGGTTAAGCTTCCAGGACACTTATGGTATTTCATAAAGGACATCGCTCATTATAGTGCTACCACACGACGACAGCACCATCTAAAAAAAAAAATATATATATATATAATACATCAGAGTTGACGTGGGTCATAACCATGGGGATAGCATGTCGTCCCCCCCCCTCCTTCCATCCTGGACCTCTCAGCACAAAAGACATTACTTTTCAAATCCGTGTTCAAATTCAGAGCCAAAACTAGCGGCTTCACTCAAAACCTTTAGTAGCCATTCAATTTAGACATGAGCATGCGTTGTCCATGTAATGGCGCGCTGCCGTGTGTTGCGTGTGTAAGTCCAGTTGTTGCGCCGGCGTCTCTCTTACCAATCATTGCTTGTATACAGTTGCGCACCAACACAGGCAGGAAGCCGTGGTAAGACGCTGTGCCGGTGCAGTCGATGATGTTGGAGAGCTTTGGCGTCCTCTCCAGGTGGACAATCGAGGTTAAAGTGCGCAAGGATGCTGCTTTTATATCCTGGGAGCAAATGTTTACACAAGAAAACTACATTAAGAAAGCTGCAACAGGACAGGTTTTTCCAAAAAAAAAAAAAAAAAAAAAAATCTAAGTATGCATCTGCAGTGGATTGCTCCATTTGCGCATTGCATGCACCGACATGTTTAAAAAGACAGGGAAAACATGTTTCTTACCACAAGCTGTTTGTCTGTAATCTGCAGTACATCAACCAGTTCCTCTATCAAGCCGTTGTACAGTATACTGTTGGCAGACTCCTGGAGCGCATTGGAGTACACTGCACGGGAGGGACCACAATGTCAGCATTTGCTGCAGTCAGGACCTCTCACTCACCATGTGGTTGGGACAGGGCCGTGCACTCACCCAGTATAGAAATGGCGTGCAGTCGGGCCTGTACGGCCTGTAGCCTCTTCTTGTGATTGGAGAAGCCGTGGGCCAGTCGGATGTGTGTGAAGAGCAGGGTCTGCTTGTCTTTCGGGATGTTGTACATCACCGTCAGTGACTCCATGATCTCAGACGGACTCTCTGAAATCTGAAACGCAGACGAAAGTTACAACAGGCAGGTTAAAAAACATTAGTGTTTTGGTTTTTTTAACAAGCCTTACATGCATCGTATTATGAATAACAACGCAGTAGATTAATGCATGACGTTACCTTGTCAAGCTGCTCAATGTGAATATAGTGTAGTGTGTTACTGCTTGTTTGCTACGGAGAAGAAGAAAAAAAAAAAAGGTTAAAAAGGTTTTTAAATAAATAATGAAATACTAAGAATAAATCGACAGCATTTTTTTTTTTAGGAAATCTAGCGGTCTTACTTTTCTCTCTACTTTGACCTCGGGACCTGGTTCAGCGTAGAACTCAAAGTGCAGCGTTGTGGCACTGGGTGGGTATTTCTGGTAACCCCCCCACCGCAAAGAAACACAATTAATCTCAATGTAACACTATTAATTACAAAGGAAACAACACGTAGCCGCAATCAGTGGAAGGACACCTAAATGAGAGATTATATTAATTAACACTCACCGACATGGGCAGGTCCCTGCAGCATTCAGCCAGACCAAACCCATTCTCCTTTCCACCCCAACTCTGTAGAAGGAACAAGGAGATTGGTCGATCAGATTCTTTGTTCCACAAACACCCGTCACTGCACCAACAGATAGCGTAACGTATATTGACGTTATATTGTCCGAACCTCTGCCAGATGTTGCAGGCGGGCCAGTAGAGGCGTTCTCTTGTCGGACCCCAATCTTGTGATGTAGTTGGAGCGTTTGCTGAACACGTACAGCAGGTTGAGCACAGACAAGACTACTTGCATGTCACATGATGCCAACAAGGTGGTCAAGTGCTGTAAATTAAAAAGAAAGGGGGGGGGGGAACGCATTGAAATTATTCATAGCACATTCATTTAGCACATATGGTGAAAGGTAGCTGTGCAGGGAGGAGACCTACCGCTATTACATTTACATTTAGCAGACACTTTTGTCCAAAGCGACATACAACAACAAGTACATTTGTCAGAAGTAACCAATGTCACACCTCTATGGAGCTGTAGAGGTGTCTGGAGAAGCTGTACTCGATGAGCAAGGCGGTGAAGTTGAGCACGGCCAGGAGCAGGGCCTTGAGGTGGCCATTGTCTGGCCGGTCGCACACCAGCAGCCATGACATGCTCTCCACCGTCTGGCCCGCGTCGCATAGGATGCCATCAAAGCGGTCCAGTAGGTCCACCCAGTGGTACAGCTCACACTGGACAGGAGGAGAGGAGAGTTTCAATGTCGAACCCGCATGGCAGCCATTCCTCTCAGAATTGCCAGCTCCACATTAACATTGACGTGATGGAATTGCATATACCAAGCACTTGGCTTGACTTCAATTGAAACCCAGCACCTCGGCTCCTGACATATTGTTTACCTTTCCAATATTCCAGGTCTTAATGTGCTGAAGTTCCACGAGTAATTGCTCATCACTGCATGCCTTGAGCTTCTCTATAAGGGTCCTGCAGTCTGCAGGCTGCAAAGTATGGAGGGGGCAGGAAAGGCCGTTATTCCAATGCAAAGCACAATAAACAGCCAGTAAGTCTAAAATTAATTGCACTCACAGCTTCTGTAGGGGTTTTCTTTAACTTGCTCCTGTCGACCTTCATCGTCGCTACTTTTTATTTGTTGCTCCTGTCAACACACCACATGAATAACGTAAGGACGTGTCATATGTTGATTTTGTATGGACAACGCCATATAGGGCAAACCAGAGGCTGCCTCACTGTAAACACGGAAAGAACAACAATATGTGGAACGTTGAATAATACACTTACAATAAGTAGTTTGGCAGTACCCACTTAACAGCATGGTTTGTTCACTTTACCTGCAAAATTAAAGATTGCAAATCAGATCAAAGTGAACTCAACATTTTAAGAAACCACACATTCTGCTGAAATGACAGTGAAACACATGATGCGCAGTCATTTACATATAACTTGATAACGGCATATCATACAATGCGTACAAAAAATGTAAAGATAGCAAATATCAAGCACTGCTGTTTTAAAAATACATGGACATTTCAACAAAACACGCAATTATACATAATGCACAAGTCAACACAGAAATTTGCAATCGCAAATGTATGTTGGGCAAGCATTAACAGTATATAGATTGGCTTCACCTAAAGACGGCCGGTCAGTGGCTTGATGGTTAACGATAACAAATGAATCTACGTGGTTAATTCATATAATTGTACAGATCTATACAGAAAGCAATGTTTTCGTAATCCATCGTGTCCCCTACCAACAGCCTGTAGTTCAACCAACAAGTGCGATTGGTTATTAGTCCGAATTGAAAGTGGCAAGAAAGGGACAGGTTTAGCATTAGTTATAGCTTGAAAGCTACGGTTAGCCTTGCTGCCAGCAATACCCGCTATTTTAAAGTCAGTGGCCACACAAATCTAACTACTTGCTGCAACATTAATTGGTCCATTTGGTACCAACTAGCCACATACCAGACAAAAAAAGGTTATGACTAAAATAGATAATTAGATTGCTGGCGTTGTAGTCGCTGCCTGCGACTGGCATTTGGCAAGCTACGCTGCTAGTGTCAAACTATCCCCTGAATATACTAAGAAAGGAACAGACCTTAAGCTGGTGAACATCGAAGTTACGTCGATACATGCATATATGTCACAAGAGCTAACAAAATTCATAGAAACCCAAATCCGTTCGATTTTTACCAAATAGCTAGAGCACCCCTGATTTGACTGCTCCCGATCCCGGTCCGGACATGACTGTTGACTAATTTACCTCGCGGTTGCACCGAAGGCCGCACAAGAAACCCGCACTATCAGGCTCAACATTGTTGCTGACATATTACCCAACACCGTAAACGCTACAGTAGTTGATTACAATATCAATCAAAAACACTTAATTCTATTACAGCAATTCTGGCAACTCTGGTTCTTACCCCGGCCTTTCAGTTAGAAAGTCGTAGCACGCGCTGGCTAGCTAGCTTGCTAGCTACTTCAACGCAAAGCAGAAACGCACAATTACTCGCTGAATCATTCCCAGACGAGTCTAACGTGACACTGCGAGTTGGCTTATTTCGTAGTAGCCCGATTAATAGTGTGCATCAACTGGCCCGGCATATAGTGATAATCGTCCGTCATAGCACTTTGATCCTGGTCATTTTTCGACGACAACGCGCGCATGTATCCGTAGCATATAGGCTCTAGACACCAGACTTGACAAGTCATTATGACTGGGGTAGTGTGCAAAGTGAATAATGTTAGAGCTGGAAACCGTGTCGTTACTGTTGGATTTATCGGTACATTTCAGAATTTAAAAAGCTTGACTTTAGGAGATCGTCTCTCCAATATGTGTATTTAGAACGATTTATTAGTCATACAACCATATAGTTAATTGCCAACAAAGAAAATGAATCTCATCATAACATAGCCCAAAGTCAACCATAGCATATGAAATGCAAGCTCAAGCGATACAAATGTACAGTCAGATAGTAAAATGTACATTTAAGAAAACATTTGTTTTTAAAAAGGGACTATTTTCAGCACCCTTTTTTCTTTTTCTAGATTAATGTGGTCATCCAAAGCCATGACTCCAATGTTGATAAAGATCTAGTTGGTTTAAAAAAAAAAATCAGAGTCACCTTTATGCAAACTATTGCAATTTAGATCAACTTGAACTGGCATCCATTTTGCTTCAAGGATGAATCCTCATGTCTCCAAAAGGCAATGATAAATACAAGTCAGATAATTTAGCCAACAGTATATACATTATTTTGGTCGCGGGTAACTGCTCCAACAATATGGAATTGTGGCTGTGATTAAAGAGAGTGACGTATAAAACTAGAACTGGTGCCAAGACTAATCGAAAAAATAATTGCTGAAATGCGCAAAATGTCAAATGACCCAATGGGATCACAACCGTGAAAAGCAAAGAATACATTGATAGATGAATAACCCGTGCAGAATACCTAAAAGGGCAGGTTAAGCTTTATCACAAATTAGGCCCCGTGTTCTACAAATAACAAAATCCATAGCCACTCGTTGCAATTCCAGCAAGTCATCTTACAATTGCATTTAAAACTATTTAAAAAGCTTGGTATCACTGCATTCCAGACCGATAAAACATTTCCAATACATACCAGAAACTGCTTTGATACAATATCTCCATCATCCTCCTCCTCAGCTAGTCGAGCAGTCTTTTAACAAGGCAATCTAAAAATAAAGAAGACCAAACTCAGCAAAAAGCCACAAAAAGACTGACAGTTTTTTCCTAAACAAAACCTAAAACACGAGTTTAAGTCAAAATATTCATAGGCAATACAGTTTCACTATCTTTATTGGCTTGATAGTCAACATGGTCTATACAGCCGGTACATTATTTTTATATGCACATTTCCTGTCTGAACAGAGAACCAAGTCTGACATACGAGTGAAAAGATCCCACTATAACCAGATATATCAGCACTATCTATGCACTGGTATAATACTAATGAGATGACTTTGTACAAACCTACCTATTTGATTCTACATAATTAGTTACTATGGGTGCTGGTTGACTTAAATAACAGCAGTGGCAAATTGTCCTTGCATCCATTTAAAATCATTCAAAAACGATAGGTCATAATAGACCTATATGTACAATGGGTTGTGTTCTGCTCTAGCCTAAACACATAGACTACACTATTTGCTGTACAGCGTGCATCATATAGATATCTAAATAGATATCTATATGTGTCTCAACTATATCATAGTTTTAAATGACTGAATTAACATGAACAAAAATATTTGTGGAAGTGATTTTTGTACAGTTTCATATCAACTCTTTGTATGGCAAGTACTCATACAGAGATATCTGGATATTTTGAATATTACTTGTTGATTGAAATGTAATCCACATACGCGTTTGTAAGCGCATTTTGCCCACCTCTGCCCTTGTTCTCAGCATTAGAAACATAAAGCACAACTCGACTGCTAAAGGAACCAATTAGAATTAAGTTACATATGGTGAGAGCAATCAGAGAACGAGGTCATGAATGTTGTATGGTGTCAAGATGCTGGGTGGATTTTTTTCCCCAGCAGTTTAAATATATCAACAAACAGACTAAACATAGGGGGGGCCACATAGGGCTCTGCCCGTTGTTGTCACTCTTACCATGGTATGTAGCACAACAATTCAAGCTTATTCAGTGTAAAACTAGTCATTTCTATAAACGTAGTGTCTGGAGCTAGGGAGTAATATCATATAGATGTTTAGATATTGCCCAAGGTGTGTGTTAATAAAAAATTGTGGTCAAGCTTAATTGCTGTATTTTCCTGATCTACAATGATTCATTATAGTCAAGTAAAAAAAAACATTGGTTTGTCCCCGATAAGTGAAATGGACAATGAATGCATCAAATTCCTTGGTCATCATATTAACACTATTGATGATTTGTTCACCTAGTTTTCCTATTCATATTGGGTGTTTCATAATATTGGCCGGCATCAAATCGGCCAAAGCTTTGATGGTATTTGATCAAGGTCAACTGCAAATGTTAATGTTTAAAATATACAATTCTAATAATAACCTGTACATGTGTACATGTCAAAAACGTGTTTTAACTTTCAATATCTACCACCTTCATCTCAATCGTTTTCTTTACAGCCTGGAAAACCAAACAAAAACAGTCATTGTTTTTTATCATCGACTACATTTTTCGGTGGGCAAAACGCCTTGTGAATGCCAGAGGCCCTCTGTTTTCATGTCATCACAATGGTCATTCATGAAGTAAAAATCTAAAAGGGACTGCAGATATTGCACACAGTGGCGTCCCCCTGAACAGAACACTGTTTAACGAATAGTATAGCTTCACTATACCAGTGCAGCCTAATTATAAATAGTGTGTACACATACATGTATTTAAACTTGGCTACTACAACCAGAACGTATATAATGAATGGAGTCGACCTTTATGGAGCCATTTTTCATCCTGATTATTAAACATGCAAAGCCAATCAGCAACTTAAGTAAAGACAAATGCTAGAATGCAGTGATGTTGATTTGTGGCCCAAACAGAATAGATATTGTGTAATAAAGTCAAGGATACGTAGTTAATGGCCGGCACCTTCACAAATCAGTCCATATAACACATTTCCATAGTTCACATTGGCTACCTAGCTAGGATATTGTAACGGTGATGTGAAAGAACACCTACAACACGTTAACTACACAGACTAAAAGCCAACATATGCTACAGTTTTCCGCATGTCAACGGTCAGCCAGGACGAGTAAATCAACTATCACACACTCGTCGTGATTCTCACCGGTCGTTTGTCTCATCATTCGCCACAGAATCCGGCGGCTAACTCGCCTGTATGCTAATGTAGCTAGGAGTAGCACACGGGGGCACGCACTCGCGCAGTGAGCCCGTGCGGCGTGTGTTGGTGGGTTTCGCGCGAGCTAAGCAGATAGGAGCGAGAACACAGCACAATGCTATCTGTGGGATCATGGCTACATTAAAAATGGCGGTTTACATAGCACAATGTTTCGTTTACCATTACAAAAACTCTGGTTTAATGGCACTGGACGCGGACTTCTAATACAAATCGCCATTGGTAGTTGACGAAAAGGTAAATGTGTACACTAAACAATGATACATGCTGTGCTCAAATGTTTTTATTTTTGCTCACCTCGTTTGCGTGTTAAATTCACTTCTCCATCTTGCACTAGCGAGTAGGACAGTTTAGGTCTCGCGAGAATTTTCTTTTTTTTGCCGAAGCTCTGGCACTCCCTTGTACTTGAAAAAACCCTGTACCATGGACTGTCTCGAAGATGGACTGTCTTGTTTCCGGCTTAAAGGAGGACTTTTGATGTAAATTGATGTTCAGCATCAACCTTTTTATTTCATAAGGATACACTGATGTGCACTAAAAGCTTGATTGCCTGTTACTTATGTCATAAGTAATGTTATTCATGACAAACCTATGTTCATAAATATTCAGAACTACTACAAATAAGGGTTTTAGAGCTTTGTTATTTTAATAAAATATCATATCGCCTTAATGTGCACACAACTGTTAAGTAATAAATTCACTAAATGTTTTGAGCAAACAACACTGTGGAAAAATTGTCCCCGTTCAAGTGAATCTCATCATTTTATGAGGAGCTCTAATCTGCATCTACAACAAAGTAAGCTATTTAAATAAATCAGTCATTTCAAGCTCTAATTGCAAGATCCAAGAAACTCCAGTAAGTTTTGTCAGGACATTTCAAAATGCTTGAATTGTAACAACAATACATGAATGAAAATCTGATGACTAAGCAGTGGTCCCTCCAAATGTTGTGTGGGTCATGTAAATAAATTCATTTAAAAAAAACAGAATGTTTTCCCAAAGTATAGTTTATCTGTTTTGGGTCATCTTTAAAAACCATTGTGTTTAACATTGTTGAAACATGAGTGAATATAAACAACAATACATAACCAAACAGATAAAGTCAAACTAGGGCATTTTTTCAGCACAAAATAACTCCCTTATTACATTGACAATACAACATGACCAACTAAGCATGACATATTTACTGCATACAAGTAATAAAAAAAACTGGTTCATATATTTTCCAAATACAGCAATGCGTCATTTACAAGTCATGTTTAAAAAGATTTCAACAGTCATTTTAACTATAAAAAAAATTAAATTACAATACGTATTTACACATCAGACAATAGCCCTCACATCTACTGTGAATGGTAAGACCTACATCTCAGCCAACATTGCATTCTTAGTCCAATTCTTCCAACACCGCTAACCCCATCATGCTAAACTGATGGGTGGCTAATGAGAACTCTCTTCGTTTTCTAATGGTACTGCTTACTCGGCATCTAGGTAAATTACAAATATTTACATTGACTTAAAGAAACATTAAAAAGCATAACAAACCAATGTACTGAGGTTATGATCATCTTAAGAGTGGAGAGCATACAAAAAGGTGGAGAACATGCGTATGTAGAAAAGGTTCCATTTCATGTGACTGTTTGCATCCATCTGAACTTTTGCAGCATGATCAGATACAAACTTGAGCATAACATCATTGTATCAATCAAATAACGCACTGTGACGAGGTGATGGGATAAATTAGGGAATCTTAAGGAATAAAAAATGGGATCCATGATATAAAAATGTGTAAAACAGGGTGCAATAATAATCTGAACATGGAATACCAAAGATACACACTCCTATAGATTCTGGAAACATTTCTACAATGGAACAGGAAAAAAAAAAAATAACAACATAGGACTTCATTATGTCTCTTCATCACATAATTATGACTGACCACTACATGGTGTTGACTCATTGCGTGACGTATTCCATTATCATGGCATACCTGCTATTCATGATTAACATCTGAAGAACACATTTCTGAAAGCTGGGGCATTTTGGACTGAGTCTGAACATTTTTTTCTTATCGATGGCAAAAATAGATGTCCAGCCAACGTGTTTAAGAGAAGATATCTTATCTTTTCCTTATCAAAAGTGGGGATATATTTAATTTATTTAACGCCTCCACCGTACTCAAACATCGTATTTATATGTACCCTGGCTGCTACGGCGACCCAATTTCCCTTCAGGGATTAATAGTCTTATCAAATCAAATACTCATCAAGTTGTACTTATTTTCTATTGCCGGTTCATGCGTGGAGTCGCGTGGCGACACGTGTGTTCGATTGATCTGTGCGACCACCATTCTGAACGTCTGGGGATAGAGAAGTAAAAGTAGCATGGAGGACGATGAGGAAACCGACGACAGTAAAAACCTATAATAAAAAATATAAATGAATTCTGTCTGAGCAGTTAAGTCCTTTTTCTTCATTTCCCACGGAAAACGCGTGGACAAATTACCAGCGTCATCTACAAGAGAAGCTTGCCATTACGGTGGATTTTCAGAATTTTTCCAAGTCTCTGTTTTGCCGTTGCAAGTCCTTTCTTTGGACGTTTCCCTGCTAAATTGAGAGAGAAGAGGGGGGAGGGAAAAAAAAACAAAAACAAACAAAAAGGATGAGAAAACACACTCTCACTGTGATGTATACGCCAGCATATGCATTTCTCCCAGGCTCCCCCCCTTACCTTGTCCTGCTACAGCGCTGCTTTGGCTGGCCGGCCCCGCGGGGGACGTGCCAGAGGGCGAGTAAGCGCTGCTGTTCTGCGGTGACAGCGAGGGCCTCCTGGAGGTGAGGAACACCCCCGGGGCCATGGCCCCGCTGCCCCGCGGGCCGCCCGGGCCGAAGGGTCCGGGCCCCGCCGTGTACTCGTGGTCCAGCAGGCTGGCGGAGTAGTAGTCCATCCGGCGGTCGGGGCTGAACTCGGGCCCCGAGGAGGAGGCCGGCGGCGGGGAGGGCGGCGCCGGCTCGGGCTGGACGGGGGGCGGGGGAAATGGGTGAGGCGGTGGTGAGGAGGAGGAGGGGAGAGGAGCGAGGGAGTGATGGTGGGAGGGGGAGAGGGGTGAGGAGGAGGAGGT
>JAOPJK010000001.1:17770489-17781516 GCA_027123565.1 Phycis chesteri
ACACCCCCACACCCCCCCTCCTCTCTGCGTGTGGGTGTGTGGGCGTGGGCGTGTGTGTGGGCGTGCGCGCGCGCGTGCGTGCGTGCGCGGGGCCGCGCGGGGGGGGGGGGATTGTCTATGAAAGTGAGTGTGTGTGTGTGTGTGTGCATTGTCAATTCGAGCAAAGCATCATAACTCACCTCAGTTCACTCATCACATTCAAAACAAATGGCAAACTACAGCCAATTTGTCTTCTTCTGCGTGTGCGTTGTGTGTGTGTGTGTGCGCGCACACAGCTCATGCAAAAAACCAAATGGCCGGTTCCCTCGAGGTAACCGGCGTGGATCACTGAAACATCAGCACGCCGTGATTCCAGCGCCGCTGAAACATGACGCTGGCCTCCCCGTCACCAGTCGATGAGAAAGGACAGTCATCGTCGCCGTCTTCGGCGCGGAGGGGTTAAAGAGGTAGAAGCCACACCCAGTCCGTGTGTTTTCGTGGCCTTTGTTTTACCTCGTACTCCGGAGGGCTGAATTAAAGGGGTCCATGACTACGGGCTGGCCCACAACACAATGTATTCTGAGGGGCCAAGAGGGGAGATAGAGATCGGCCCGTTGTGGGGGTTTCCTGAGGACTTTCTGGAAAATGTATTGTGTCGCCTGCAAATCCAGGGCTGTGTGCCCTGACGATTACTATGAAGATACACACTGGACCGTGGAGGCCTACTTGGAGAATCTGATTGACAGAATTATTGTCTGGCCTTCGCAGAAACGAACTACACTGTGTGTGCGTGCGTGTGTGTGCGTGTGCATGTGCATGTGCATGTGCGTGTGCGTGTGCGTGTGCGTGTGCGTGCGCGCGCGCGTGCCCGTGCGGGCTCTTTAAGTTTAGTTTGCCCATCAAGCCTTACTGTGACGTGGGCT
The DNA here is from genome assembly GCA_027123565.1 of Phycis chesteri. NCBI lineage: Eukaryota > Metazoa > Chordata > Actinopteri > Gadiformes > Phycidae > Phycis > Phycis chesteri. The sequence goes on from JAOPJK010000001.1 coordinate 17,771,392, forward strand.
GATTTTATATATAGTAACAGGCAAACTGAGAAACTGTCTCATATTTTCCATGAAGTCAGTGGAAGCTGATACAGAAAGAGGGTGCAAGACAAAAAGACAGAGAGATAGAGAAAGAGAGCGAGAGAGAGAGAGCGAGAGAGCGAGAGAGCGAGAGAGAGGAAACGGAGATGCTCAAGAAAAAAAATGTCCTCCACGACTGCCAAGATCTGTGGTACAAGCGACTGAGAGCCAGCCACACCTGACGGCCAACCGTCGCGGGCCAACCGTCACCGTCTATTTGCGGCTCTTCCAATTCACGGGCTTCCAATAATCAACACGCACAGCTGTATGGCCGGCCCAAGACAGGCAGCTCTTCAAGGGCTGCGGTATTTCACACCAGGCCACTGGGTTCCCCCTGTGACCCCACATGTGCTGGCCGGCCAGTGGAACAACGCATGTGAAGCCATGTTCCTCCAGAGCCGGCCACTCCCTGGTCAGCACAAAGCATGAGACTCGGGAAATTTGAACCACACACAATTATAAGTGACTCCTTGGGACTGCCAAGAAGGAGATGGAGGAGGGAGGGGGAGGGGGGGGGAGGAGGGGGTTACTTTAACAATGGCGGAGCTTTTGTGTGGAAGGGGACGGTTGTTTTTTCATTCTGCGCCATGAAAGTGAATTTGCCCGGCCCGGCGGGTCTATTTATATTCACAAGAGCATTCTTCGGCATTAGCGCAGTCACAAGCGCTCCCAGGCAGTGAGCAGAGCCCGGCGATAGCGGCGAGGGGCTCTCCATCAGTTCCCAGTGTCTGAGAGCGGCGTGACAACTCTGCCCGGCTCCATTGTGAACCGAGGGCACTCCATTCAGTCCAGGAGGCCTCGGTCCCCGTGGGTTTAATTGTGAGCTGCGGTTAAATTTGAGGAGCTCAGTTAGTCCACTTCAGGAGGCGAGGGCCTGAGGACGACACAGTGCCGTTTATTTATAGGCGTTATCCAAAGTGACTCACGACTGCTCCGGATGTAGCGCCACTGAGGGGGATTCTCATCCTTGGGCATCTTTCTCAAGGATGCCTACGGTAGGCCGCGGACATCGGGGATCGAACCCGGGAGCTTTCGGCCGGCGGTCGAACGTTACCACCCTCTTCACTACACTACACTATCCCCCTACCCCTACACTACACTATCCCCCTACACTACACTACACTATCCTCCTACCCCTACACTACACTATCCCCCTACCCCTACACTACACTATCCCCCTACCCCTACTCCTACACTACACTATCCCCCCCTGTGCAGAGTAGCCAGCCATCTGTCTGTCAGTCACAGGAGAGAGCATGCTTCTCGGTTGTCCCATCCAGGCCCTCCAGGTGACTGCAACAAACTCGAGGAGCAGGTTGGAGGGTTAGCGCAAACCACAGCGTCAGCCGGCCAGGAGCTCCGGCGCGGTGCCTACACCCAGTGCTCCACGGTCGGAGGCCCCGGGGGGGGGGGCGCCGCGCCGAGGCCAGCTGACTGGGGAAGGGGGGCTCGGACTTGCGCAACGGTGACATCCGTCCGTTCCGCGCGGAAGGTGACTCACGGTTTCGTTGTGAAAGGTGGGCACTCTGCTCGCTGACTGAGTAAACATCGGGCCAATACAGCAGTTCAAAACAGGTTCTCTAACTCGGAGTGTGTGTGTGTGTGTGTGTGTGTGTGTCTGTGTGTGTCTGTGTCTGTGTGTGTCAGCCCCGGAGAGGGGGACACACCTAACTCTGGTGAATCATGGTTCAGCAGGCTGAGTGTAAACACGCCTCACGTCTCCGCACACTCATGGTTTGGCTCGGGAGCCCATGAGGGGATCCAAGTCAAAAGGGCGACCTGCGCCATGCGGGCACTGGCATCGAATCACAGCCATCGAGACACCGGGGACCGCAGGGTGGATTAGTACTAATTTCAGGGAAGTTTGTTGGTTAAATGATCAAGTGAAAGGAGAAACCACGAACAGCGTGCCAGATCTCGCAACGGCACAATCTCCATTCACTCCCGAAATCTCCAAATTAAAAAAACGTGGGAGGGATGACTCTCTTAAAGGCACACTGAGTCAACTAACCATCAGAAAGAAAACAGGGTTTTTGTTTTTTTTTACAAAATGTGTAAGCAGCAATGTGTGTCAGCAATTTGTTTGGCAATGACATAAAGTGTGTGTGTGTGTGTGGGGGGGGGGGATTGTTGGAATGTAGGCCTCGACCTCAAACTGGAAGGGGGAACGTTAGCTAGCAGACAGACACAAAACCTGGTGATGCTTACTGTCAGACACTGGTGTTCTGGCATGTGAATTATTCAGCCTACTGCAGGCCGAGACGAGGGGTCCACACTGGTAATTAACTATTCACACACATTGCACCCTGTCCCAAAGCCCATGGTATCACACACACACGCGCGCGCGCGCACACACACACACACACACGCACAGGCACACGCACACGCACACACACAGGATATCCCAGTTCCCATCTGCTAGAGCCTGTGGCTTTGGCTCTGAATCGACACAGAAGATGATTTGTCCCCAAGACCTGCTCAACCATAGATTTGATATGATCAAAAGAGGATTATCCAATTCACTAAGTCAGGCTCCAGTGAAACAGCCCTGGTACCAAATGGGCATTGCAGCAAAGACCCAATCTGGGGTGAATTTGTATTTTATTACCATTATATTACATGGTAGACATTTGTTCATTACCATGTACACAGGATGTGCATGGTACATGGTTCAATAAGTTGTATATGGTAAAATGACTTTCAAAAAGGTATAATCATTGAGACTGAATTGGGAATGTGCCGGGAAATGGGAGATTATCGCCACAGTTGTCACCATTGAGCTCAAAGTGGAGGCAAAGTCATGAGTCCTCAGAACAGCTCAGCAGACTCAGATTGCGTGAGCCACGTCTAAATGACAGTTTCCATTACAACAAAGACGTCACCTTTTTTTTTTCTATTCCTCTTTTGTGCCTCAGTTGTTGACAAACCGGCAAGGAGAAGCAGCGATCTGCACACGATCTGCTGGGTGGGAAGTGTCGCGTCTGTCACAACCCTAATCCGTCTATTAATGCACGCCACAATGAGTGGCCAGCTTGCCTCTCACCCCGACCCTAAGTGGCGCTGAGGTGACGGAGAAGGCTTATGACGTCGCGGGGCTCCGATTGGGAGGCGTTGTCTTCATCGCTCGTGCTCGTCAGAGCCGGCCCTGACGACCGTTTGTTAAGGACGGCGTGGGGCAAAACCCATCGTGATCCCATGACACGGAAACACATTTCCAGGAGAAGCTGGACACGACAAGGGGACCACTGAACGTGTCGGGGGGTGGGGGGGTTTGGGGAGAGGTGTGTAATGGCTTGCACAGCAGGAATGCTTAGAGGAGCCCCCCCCCCCGATGGTGAAACGAGGAGCCCCAGTCACTGGAATGTTACACACACGCCCCCAGAGACTTGGGTGTCACAATAGCGGAGAGTCGCCCGTTGCAGAGGAAATTAGATAGCGAGGTAAAGACTCGCTTTCCGTTTCACGCTTTCTTCAACGGGGGGGGGAACGGATGTGAGATGGGGGACCGCAGGCAGACCAAGAGCCATTTTAGGTGCTGTGACTTCTCCACCTCCACCCAGGGCCACAAGACCCCGGCCCCTTAAATGGCACAGTCCGCTGCTGCCACATCCATACACTGGTTGACCTACATACGAAGCCATTGGCAAAACATTTTTTTAATGCTGACATTTTTCCCCGGGAGCCCCCTGATCCCCTTGACATGGCCAAGACCGGCTCAGTCCCTGCTGACCCATGGCAAAAATTCCACCGAATCGTTCGAGCGTTCACAATAGTTAGCAACACACTCAAAAATTGCTCAACACTCAATACGCACAAATAAAATAAAAAAGTATTCGCAATGACACGTCCTCATTTTGTCACCCGCTAGAGTCGGCGGAATACGGGAGATGAGCAACGCACTGCCAACTTCCTGGCAAGAGGAAGACAGACGACTGGGAGCCCCTGCCCCTTAGCCCGGTGGAAAAATGACATCACGCAAGACGGGAGAGACGTCTGCTGCTGGCCCGGGCTCCCCTCTGACACGATAACCACCACACATCATCCTCCGCAAGTATGACTGATGGCCGGCTCCTCCTTTCCTATGGAGATAACTCTCCCCGGCTTGGGCACAAAGACCCAGTTCAGCTCAATGGCCTAAATGGCAGCGCTGCTCCTTGCCACGGCAGCCCGGGCCGGCTGAATGGCGCTCATTGTGTCCCCCCCAAAGTCACTGGGGGCTCGTAGGACTGAGATGTTTTTTAAGGGGGGGGAGCGTTTGATGGGGCCTGGGTTCTCCTCAAAGCAAACCCAGCAACATGCATTCCGGCCTCGGTTTTTGCTGTGAAGCAGAACTCCGAATGCTAAAAAGGAACGAACCCTTGTCCGCCGGGCTCGGGGACCGCCGGCGCGATGCGAGGTGCGGCCCGGGCCAGAAGTTGGCCGTCGCTCGGTTTAAGAACGCGAAACCGACGTCAGAAGAGGCCGCTCTTTATTCTGCAGGCAAATGTCAAGCAACCAGGTAGGTCAGGCGGGTGCGATGCGATTGCGCCTCGCCTCGCGTCGGCGGGATTGGTTTGTTTTAACCGAAGGAATGGAGCCCAGGTGTCCCCGTCAGGGGAGGAGGGCCAACGGTGACAGTGAGGAAAAGGGCAGGGATGAGGCCCGCAGCTGTTTTGTGGGGGAGGGGTGGGGTTTGTTTTGAACCGTTGACACACGTGTAAACAGAAACAAAACGACACAATCAGCCCCGGCCTCGTGTGCTTGCACAATAAATAAATTAAAAAAAACGTATTCACAGCCACGTATCAGAATGCCATTATTGTATTGACAAATGTGATTCTAAAGAGCCGTATACAGTGGGAATCTCCGAGCAATTTGGGACAGGCAAGTCACAGGTGCAATAACAGGTGCATGCAGCTCTCTGGTCAAATCACCAGTTTCTATGAGGGGGGTAAATCGAGAACGATACTTGGAAACCAGGCCTGTGCTAGTCATTACAACAGATCCCATCTCTGGACGGCAGAGAGGATGGCCGCAGGGCTCATCTCGCCCTACTAGTAAAACCCCCAAATGTGAGTCACAACAGTTGAGCAATACAGTGTGTCAGTTCAGTGGGAATCTGTACTCTACCTGTGATTCAATTTTGGAGAAAAGTCGACGTGAGCTACTGCATGGATATCATTATACATATCAACGTAGAATACCGGTGAACAAGTGAACCCATGTACCTCCAAATATCGAAAATTGGCATACATTGTTCACCAATGTTACCCATCACGTAAACAGCACTGAAATAAGCGTGTGGGCTCAACATGAATAGATTGTCTGGGAGAACATCTCCCAGCCCTCCAGACAGAGACACGCCGGGCGGCGTCTTTGACATTCACCTCAATGAGTTGTCTGATTTGACCCAGAAACGTGATACAATGTACAGATCTTTAACTTGCAACAAGTTAATGAAAGGGCGGCGTGAGACAAAGACATGAAACTCGAGGGTACGGTTGGTCCTTTCTCTGCCCCATTCGGTACCGCTGTCTGTCATGTAGTGTTAGCTTGTTTTCCCAGCCTGCTACCACATCTCGTATTAGCTTACAATGAGCCGGATGGCACCGCGTTTTCTTACATACTCTGCGTCCGCTTCGGCTTTTGCTTCTAAAAGGAGTTATGGATTATACGAAATGAAAAGTGGACGTGGTAAACAACTTCCTGAATGTCTTCGCGTGGCTAGACACTTCAAATGAATAGCTAGCTTACAGTCTGCTGTAGCATCACCCGTCACCCATCCTTACCTTCAGATAGCTCCAAATCCAACTCCGCCAATTGGTCTCGAACCTCTTTTGGTACACCAGACAAATCCATGGCACGGTCCGCCATGACTTGTAACATAAAAACAACAGTCCTCAAATAAAACTTGAACCTTCTATTGTGAAAAATACTCCTCGAGACACAAAACAAGCAAGGAATGAGACAGACAATCCATTTGCACGACTAGCCCCTCCGCCATAATGGGGAAACTCACCAATGGCAAAGAACGGTCACGTGACACCGTTTACCTTGCCTGTACATTAAACACCGAGTCTGAGTCGGAATGAAAACGCTTGTCCGCCCTCTTGCGTTTATAGGAAAGTATTACAGATTTCGTGTGTCAGGCGCTCGGGGCTGAACCAGGGGCGTAGCCAGGCTTGATTTTCATGGGAGGTTGAGAATGTTTTTTTTTTTTGGTGGAACAAAATTAAAGATAGATGTCTAAAGCTACTGTTTTTCCCCCCATTTATTTTACTAAAGTGAACTACACAGTTTCAACTCCAATTAGAACACAGCGAGGTATAAATGAATAGTTTTAGGCCGACAGCTCAGGGAACAAGGGGTGGAAGGTTATTCCCATGGATACGACCAACAGCAACTTGGTGATACTGTTTCAGTACCTCTGTTGTGTATGAGCATTATTATTCCGCAGTGCATTAGAGACACAGTGTTATGCTGTTAGGTTCCGAGAAGCCAAACCCTCCATCAGACTCAAAATAGACAGCTGTCCAGACAGAGCTCCACAATTAATTACGTCTTATTTAAGACCGTAGCAGTGGCAAAATGGCATAGATTACTATTTTGAAGATCATGTAAGACATATTACCAAGTAAAACTAATTAACTATGTGGGGTTCATGCCCCTTTAATGACAATTTAGACAAGGCATATCAATCTCCTGATCTGTTAATTAATTTGATAAATTCTTGGGTTTTAGGGTTGACACGGCGTGTCATCTCCTGTCTCCTTCTCTCCTATTTGCTCCTCTCTCCTTGTCTGCTCACCACTACCCCCCCCCCCCCCACACACACACACACACCGCCTCTCCTTGTCACCTCTCCTCATCTCTTCATCTTTCCTTGTCTCCTAAGCAATTGTTATCCATATAGTCACATTGCCACAAAGGAAGAACAGTGACTGCAGGGCTGATGCCTACACTGTAAAGTTTACAGTGTAGGCCTCGGCCCTGCAGTCACTGTGGTTTACAGTGGTTTACAGTGTAAACCATTGACCACAGCATAGCAGCCTACACCACCACTCCCAAAACACATCCCAGGGATGGGAGGAGATTCTTTCAGCCCGATGCTGCAGCCCTTATAAACTCGCATCCTATATTGTGTAAAGGCGACAATTGCCGAGTCGAGACATGGCATACATTTGCATTCTAGGACGTCTATGCCTAAAGCTCCAGTAGCTCCAGAAATATATAATACATTTCAAATACAATGACATATTTATTCTAGTAGTTTAACAGGTCCTGTTCCTGTTCCCTACAGGCCTGCAGATTGTGTGTCAGGCTGACAGCATAACATCTGTCGCCATACGCAAATCAGCTATACCTCTTTTCAACGTCATACTTCAAGGTCTAGTTTTTTTATATACATTTCCACAGGGGTTTGAATAAATAAAAAAAGTTGAAAACAATTAGGATGTGTATTTAATTAAAACCGCAGGACTGTAAGTGATCATTTGGACATGCATGGAAAAGTAAGTAAATATATTCATATAGTACAAGTACAATACAAGGACAATTTCTGAAATCGGTCAATAATGGGAGTGTGAAAAATCCATTAAAACACTCAGGGCAACATTCACCTTGTTGCGTTCTCAGTTAATTGTTCTTTTCAAAAGAATTATTTGTTAATATGTCAAGAACGCTTAGAACAATTTGCATATGACCAATTAAAAAAAAAAACATAACTTATAATAGCCGACTCGAACAATGACAGTCAAAAGACATTGCAGAAATAATCTCAGATGATATAAACTATTGGGATAAAATAAGTCTGATAAACAGGACTAACAACATCACCGAGGTGGTGAAAACAAAATGCTTGTGTTAAAACAAATTAAGTTTCTATATTCATTAGTACAATGAGATAGAGTTCAAGAGATACAACAGCAAAATGTATAGTGCTTAACATAGCACGCAACGAAGGACATACGAGATGGAAAATAAAAGTGCCAATGACAAATCACTAAAGCTAATATAGTTTGCATTTTCATTTCAGATGAACCATCGTCTTCAAAGAACTGCCAGCAAAATATAGTGCTTGCACAAGTCTATCTTGCATGAAGAGGGAAATCCAGAAAAATCCACTTGAACAGGAAAAAAAAAAAATCCACAATAAACTTGCATATTTCTTGTGCATAAAATTACGCCCTTATGTTCATGAACAGAAATCCTACTTCTGCAATGTTTCACATTGCAAGCACATCGACAATAGACAGTAATGGGTGAGGCAGAGAAACTTTACAAATCACAAAACATGAAAGTCCTTGTTTGGGTGGTTTTAGCGACATGTTAGTCAGACAGCTGGGGCAGCATTCCCATAGAAATGTCTTTGCAATCTTTTTCCACTAGGAGGACCCACAAGTATTTTATCACATCACTCAGGGGTTATCTAAATATCTCTAACCCCTGTTAAAACATGTGTATTCTGTAACCGACTGCAATGGATTTTCATTCGGAATAGAAAACTTCCTATCGTGAAAATTGATTTAATCCATTAGGCTGTTATTCATGCAGGAAAATATATTTTTTGAATGGGGAAGTCAGAGGCACCAATGTGATTTTTAAGGCAAAACTATGAATCTCTGAGTGGGAGTGCAAGAGCAGTGATAAAGATTGTGAGCTCTGAACCCTAAAAATAACAGTCGAGATACTCTTTCCTGTGGTTGAAACGAGACAGGATTGGGGGTCCTCTAGACCCCCAGAGGTCCTCTAGAGGTCCTCTAGAGATGACAGAGGTGCTGTCACTATGGCTTAGTTAACATTTGGTTTGTTCGCTGAGAGATGACACCCCAGCAAGCAGTCGGCAGAGTGCGGTCAGTCACACAGAGAAATGTCAATTCATACAGTCTCACAAATATAGAAATGGCATACATTTAAAAACCAATAAATACCATTAATTGCCTGGTGGAGAGAGGTGACAGAGTGAGAGAGAGAGAGTTAGAGAGAGAGTGTGTGAGTGACATAACAGTTGAATTCCCTTCAGGCTTGACAAAAAAGACGAAGTAAAATATACCGACTGCTATTGCAAAAAACTGCAGGAAGCGATTATAAAAAAAACACACAACGTTAACTTGGTTGATTGTAATTTTTGGTTCTGTGGCCCAACTGGAGAGGATATGAGAGTTAACCTTAGAAGATAGCTGCCCATGGGGAGAACGTTAACACAAGCTAGTAGAAAAAGTCACATGCTAACAACCTAGCCATTAGTGTATCATACCTTTATCAAGCAAACTGCTAGCTTCTGATATAGATACATATATACACCGAGCCACTCACACAGTCTAAACATCTTATAAAGGGGTTAACATGAGGTAAGTTTCGGGAGGGTTCATGTTGATATGATGTTGACACAATCGCTGAGGGGCCTTTTCGGACACTCTTGCTTAGTGTATCCCGCCGTCGCATCTTGCATGGTTGAACACATTAGGATAAAAAACATTGATTTAGACAGAGGCCCCCTGCTGCAGCTGTGTAAGTGTAAAAAAACCCTGTGCACTGCGTTTGGTTGCGCGCTCAAACATAGACCGTCAAAACAGCGGCGGTGTTGCCCGTGTGTGGCAGAACATGCGAGGGTGCGCGCGGAGCTCGTCCGCGGGAGAGTGTGGCTACGGCAGTAAACTCGATGTTAGTGATGCAGTCCTAGTGAAGTCCAGTGAGGTGTAGTACTGACTGAGGATGGGTGGGATGAGAGGATGGATGAGAGGGAGACAGAGAAGACGAGGTGAGGAGGGTGGGCTTTAAAGGGGGGGGGGGAGCATTGTGGGAGTCCAGCCCCTGTAGTTTATGGCAGAGTGAACAGGAAGCTCTCTCAATAGTCTCAGTCTATTCCCAGCAGGCTCGCTTGCTAAGCTCCAGGCTTCAGCAACATGGCTCCGCTGGCGGGTAAAAAAGAAAAAGGGGAGGAGCCAAAGGAAACAGGCAGCAGTTCAGGTGTTTGGACTCTTTGGGGTCAGCCGGGTTCCTTGCCCCCCCCCCCCCCGCCCCCGCAGGGGGCCCCCCCCCCCCCCCGGGGGGGGGGGGGGGGGCGCGGGCCCCGGGGGGGGGGGC
>JAOPJK010000001.1:17802097-17814863 GCA_027123565.1 Phycis chesteri
TGGATACCATACTGTTGTTGCTTTTATAGTTTATTTTTTTAATAGATATATTTTATATATATATTTTAATATATATATATATACGTATATATTGCAACATCTTTCATCTTCGAGTTTGTCTGTGTGTTACTTTGGCGATACGGGCGGGATGTTCTGCTCCTTGCCAGTGTGTCTGTAGCCCCCCTGTGGGGAGCTGCGGCGCGCCGGCGGCGGGCGTCTCTGGTCGCGGAACTTGAGGCCCCCGGTTCCCCGGGGGCCGTTCCGGCGGTAGTGGCCCTGGCCGTCGCGGTCCCGCGGCGGCCGGCTCTCCTTGCACTCCCAGCCTCCGTCGCGGTCGTGCTGCTGCTGCTGCTGCTTCTCCTGCTGCTGTTGTTGTTTGTCCTCAGGGCAGCCGCTGGAGCCGGGCTGCTGCTGCTCCTCCGGCGTGGTCTTGTTCACCCGGAGCTCGCGCAGAGGCTGGCCGGGGGCGGCGGTGGTGGGGGTGGCGGGGGAGGAGGACGCGGGGGGCGGGGCCGGCGCCGCGGGAGGGGGGTCTTTAGGTGGTCGTTGGCACACCTCGGCGTAGCTGAGCTTGCGGGGCTCCTGGCGAAGGGGTGGAGAGAAACAAAGCGAAGCAAAGTCAAGTGGGGTTCACGGAGTGCATTGGATCGTCTGTTTCCGACTTTTAAACCCTCGGATCTCATAATCTGAACGCTCATTGGGATTGCCTTGAAAGTTACCAACTTTGGGGGGGTAAAGGGGAGACGGAGAAAAGCGAGAGAGTTCACAGAGGAGAGTGGAGAGCGAGGACGAGTGAGACGGAACCCCAAAGCCGGGTCATTTCTCGGCCACTTTTCCCTCTATGCGCATACGTTTTTCGTCATCGGGTTCGAGAAACGAGTCACATGACCTCGGCGGGGGAAGTCCACGCGTGCTAATAATACATTCTACAGGGCAACGTTCTGACCTGTAGGGGCGTGGCGGTGGTGGCGGTGGCTGTCGCGGGGCTCAGAGGGCTGGGTTTAGCCGGCGTGGGGGCGGTGGTGGTGGTGGTGGTCGGCCGAGGCCGGGGGGCCGCGGCGGGCAGCGCCGAGGCCGGGCTGGGGGTCACGGCCGGAGGAAGAGGCGGGGCCACGAGGGCCACCTTCGCCACCGCCGGGGGATCGGGCCTCTCGATCTTCTTCTCCGGACGCGGGGCGCTGTTCCAAAACACGAGAAGGTTTTTAACTCGGGGAACACAGAGGGGGGGGGGGTGTTTCTGAAGCGCTGCAAATCAACCAGCCGTGTCTCACCTTAGCACCGGGGGTCCGAGCGGCGGCAGGGCGACGGGCCGGCTCGTGTTCTGGGGAGCCGAGGGGACGTGGACGGCGTCCTCCGCCGCGGGGGCGTGAGGCTGCGGGGCCGCGGCCACGGCGGCCTCCTTACCGGGCTGCTCCGTCTGTGGGGGGGGGGGAACACGGGCGATTAGCGGCCGCCCCATAGAGATCAATGGCCACCGCGGTTCACCCCAACGGAGACAGACGCCACTACGTACCTTGTCCCGGTTCAGGCCGCGCACCACGTCGGACATGCGCGTCTCCAGCACCGGCTCCCCCTGCGTGCTCACCACGCTGCCGGGGAGCGGGGGGAAGTTGTTGGCCGCCAGGTCGAACTTGGGCGGGGACGGCTTGACCTCAACGGGCACCGCGGGCCTCTGAAAGAGTCCAGGAGAGGGTCAACGGAAATGCTCGCCAGTCCAGATGAAGTGGGATTGCGTCCACCGAATAAATAAATTGGTGTTTTTTTTATACACACAGATCTTTCCAACCCTCAGATCTCATAATCTGAACGCTCATCGGGGATTGCTGTGAAAGTTTCCGACTTTGGGGGAGAAGAGTAGAGAGTAGATGGAGGAAAGAGACAGTGAGAGAGAGACAGCGAGAGAGAGAGAGAGAGAGACAGCAAGAGAGAGAAGGAAACCCAAAGCCAGTTATTTCACAGCCACTTTTCCCCCTCTATGCGCAAAAGGATGTCTTCATCGGGTCAGCGTTGCACAACACCAACAGCACAACACAGTTCAGGCCTGCGGTTCACGTACCATGATGCGGTCGTCCTCTCGCCTCCTCCGTATTCCTCTGTAGGTGGTACTCCTCCTGCCGCGGACACACAGGCAAAGCATGGTCACGTGTGGTCGTGACAGAGCCACCGTGATGGTCTACATCGGGGCTCGCGCCAATTAGTTCTCACTGAGGGCCAAAGGATGTCAAGGTTGACAAGTCGAGGGCCAAAGGGTCAAGGGTTTTTTTTTTGTGTGTTTTTTTTCATTGGACCAGTAAACATTGTTTTATGTGCAGATGTTATTGTTGCGCGCTATGAATAGAAGTAGTGTTATTGTTATGATTAGTAGTACGAGTGGTAGTTGGTTGTAGTGGCAGATATTTCACTTCATGGCAGGTTATGACGTAGTGTCACTGGGTCGGCACGGGGCCGGACACTTTGCTCTGGCCCGCGGGCTGCTAATTGGGGGGTGGCTGGTCTACATCATGCAAACTCATGCCATATAAAATAAACATGTAGTATTCTGAATTCAATTACTTTTTTTCCCCCCATTTGTTAACAAGCTTAACCATGATAAAAATGTTTTTGAAAAACGCACACACGCAACCTTGCACAGTATCCTTTGTGCAATTGATTTTCTGTACAAACACGGCATAGCCATCAATTCACAGAATTAATCTGTAGAGACAGGAATTGGCAGGGGCCTCAAGATACGATACTTGAGTGTCAATATGACGCATATTGACTCTGTAAATATTGCAATTCAAAGACTTATCTATTCATTTTTTTGCGTGGCATTTACTTGCATTTAAAAGCATGCAGATGGCATTCTAAAGTTTACCCGAAGTATACCCGCATGACTTCCCCCGTCCCAAGACGACCGTCGGCAAAAAAAAATAAAAAATGACTACATTACCCACAACACCCGGTCGGTTCCAAAAACTTACCGGCCACGCCCAGCCATGCTGCCGTCGTCGTTCAGGTCCAGGGGAGACGTGGCGACAGAGAGGTGCGGGAAGGCCGAGGCCAGGTCAGCGGCTGTCTGGGAGGAGTTGTTGCCGTGGTTGGTAGTGGTGTTGACGTTGTTGTTGTTGTTGGGGATAGAAGACAGCGGCTGGGGACTCCGCAGGCCGGTCAGACTCTCCAGGGGGACCGGGGTGACCGACGCGGGGGCCACCTCGCCCGTCCTACCCTGAGGCTTCACGTGGCTCCTGTTCCCGCGGGGGACGAGAAGGGGAGGCACAAATACATTTACTTTGTTTTACAGAATCCACACACAATGTCAACATTTCCAAACCAAGAACAGCCTTTTTTTTGCAGGTAGGATTAGGACAACATGCGATGTCCCAGAGGGGAAATGTGCAGGCATGCGAGATATTTTAAGTTGCCGTGTACTTTATGTAATTCCCAAGCAGGAAATGGCGCAACGTAAGCCACCTCAACATGAAACTGACCCCGAGGTAAATTCCTGTTTCGGAGACGCGGTGATTCAAATACTGTCCCCGCAAACCCTCAGATCTCATAATCTGAACGCTCATTGGGATAAGGTGTGAAGGCTCGTGACTTTGTTGGCCAAAGAAAGGGAGAGTGAAAAGAGGCTGGGGGGGGGAGAGAGAGAGGGTGAGATGAATAGAGACAAAGCCAGTCACCCCACACCCAGTTCACCCTCTATGCGCATAATGATCTCATCATCGGGTCCGAGGTGGGAGACGCAACCTTTAACCTTGTGAGTCGTTTAAAAAAAACAACAACAAAAAAAACAACCATGTACAAATGACCTCTTTCGCAAGGTCATGAGTTCTTAGCCCACCATTTCAAACGCCACTTTTAAAAAAGAAAAGAAAAGAAAGAAAAGGTCAGGACAGTGAGGCTGCCAACACTGACCCCCAACACCTGGAGAGACAGGCTGAACCCTTTGAGGACACATTCGTCTCCACGGTGTGAATCTGCCAATACCGACGGGCCGTCGCAACGCAAATCAACCAAATGGCGCGCGAAGTGACAAGATAAAGGTGTTAGATGTTACACAGGAGACGAGGCGCTCCATCTCGTTGGAGGAGGTGAAAAAAGAAACTGAATAAATAAGTCATAACCAAATGGGCCGAGGCAGCCTTTGGGTAGTGCAGAGCTATTAAGATGATTAAAAATGCATGACGTACACTACCTAGTAACGACCAGTGAGGATGGGGAGATAAAGGGTGATCAATGCTACGATAGTTTAACTAGCAGAAGAGGGCTGCAGTGACATGGTGGCATGAGAGGATGGGGGGGTGAAGCTGATTGTGCAATAGTTTGTACCTGAAGGCATTTATTACATTCTTTCTTGAATAGAGGGGAACACTGTGGGCACAGTAAGAAGATAGGGAGCACAGAGTTTTAAAATCACAGGAGGGGAGAGTTTTTTTTTTTTTTTTTGCATTGGTGATTGATGATCCTTTTCGTGGTGAAACACTGTACATGGTAATGCATGTGGCAAGACATCACCGATAGACAGGGGGGGGTGAATGGACAGAATCTGTGTTAAAACCACAACACCGGTGAGAGTCAGGCCAACCGCATGCGGCAGAGAGGGGGGCTGCCTACCGGTTTCTGTTGAAGGGCCGGCTCATGTTCAGAGAGTTGGTTCCAGTTTTGTAGTGTCCAGCGGAGCCAAAGCCGTTCACAAAGCTATTGTTGGGGAAAGGGGCCTGTAGGGGAAAACCGAGTCAAATGAGTCAAAATCTTGACATTTTCGGACGACTTGCCACCAACAGGAATTCCGACTTCCCGATAAAAAAGGTATTCTGGCTACGCGCACATTTACCAAAATAACAGGCTTAACTTGAAGGAATACAAATAAATAAAAAAAGCCAGCAGCCATTTATACAGTTCAGCGTTTGTTTGTCCTTCAACAGCTAATTTGACATCCCGGCTGCACGCAGTGTAAACCACTTCCAAGCTCAGAAACGCAACATTAAGAGCAACTAAAAGACAAAAGGTTGTTGTTGTTTTTTTTTTTTTACAGAAGTAGATCAAAATTAAACCTCGATATAACCTAGGGACATACAGAGGGTCATTCATTCAGGTCATTTCAGGTCAATCTTTCGTCGGCGCCCAACTCTTAAAGAGTCACTGTGCGTCTCACCAGCGGGGTTTCGAAGTAGGGGGTGGGAGACGGCGTCCAGGTGGGCGGGACGATGCCGTAAACGGGGTACTGCTGCTGGGGGTAGATATGTTGCATGTAGAGCGGGGAGTTGTACTGGGACTGGGCCTGCGACGGCGGGGCGTACATGCTGCTGTCCATGCTCCGGTAGCCGTTCTTGGCAAAGAACGTGTTGATTGCCTTTATCCTCGCCTGCTCAGCGTCACGGTTCAGGGGAGGGGAAAAAAACAAAACACAAACAAAAACAGAAGTCATGGAAGTTTAGTAAAGAAGAAGTCGAGTTGAGCCAGTTCAGTACAATGAACACCAACTGAATGTAGTCTCACAAACCAGATTCCTCCTCCCCCGTCAGACTTATGGGGGACAAGCTTTAAATCTGGAACGAATCATTGTCTTTCGTTTCCGTGTATTTCGACAAAATCACGTTGCTGGAGGCGGGATCTGTACACTGTGCGTTACACAGAATGGGTCTCTACTAGAAATAACCGGACTGGCAAAACCACAACAAACAAGACAAGGCTGACCCTTAATCTCGAGGGACTGATAACCAAAACGATAGCATTGTCGGTATCGCCTCTCAGCCGACAGCAAACACGAGCTCGGCCAGCACGGGTAAACTCAACTTCTCCTGCGACGGTAGGAATGCAAGCTAACACATCTGGTCAGGAACGTCCTGAAGGTGAGGGTCTGTAAAGGTTTCAAATCAAACCTGTGTGGTTGGCAGGCCACTGCAGAAGTACATTTGTTAAATAGTCTTCAGAAACCCCCTTTGGTGCGACTCGCGAAGGAGTTCATCTTTGAAAGAATATATCCGTAACAAAACAGGAAACACTGTGCAACTCTGGTGGCAGGCCAAGGCACCGTCCAGTCACCCCCCCACAAGAACTTTGGCTATTGCCTTTTTGAACTTCTGGATTTGAGAATAATCCAAAAAGGTGACTCACCATGATTGGTTTTCCCTGAAATGTTTTGACTTCCTCCCTCAAGTATTTGTATGCCTGAAGAGAAAACGTAGGAATGTCGGTCAATTCACAATACCAATTACTGACACAATAAATAAAACAAAGAAACGGAGTCAGAGTTGCTCACCTGTTGAGCGTCCGTGTCAGATTGGAATGTGATGTACCAGTTGTTGTTGTGCGCAAACTCCACACTTATCACCTTCGGACAGTTCTCGTTTTTGAAGAGAGCCTCGACTTCCTGAAAACGGAACGCGGCGCGCAGACAAATGTCATGTGGCCACCGAACGAGGGACACGCGTGTAAAAATAACCTGGAAATATAAATACTCCCGCGTGTATTCTAACAAGCGGCCACAGCCTGACCCGGTGGACCGGTGGGGGGGGGCTCACCTCCACAGGCGTGGTCTCCGGGACCTCCCTCAGGATGATGATGCAGCGCTTGTGATTCGGCCGCACCTTCTCGCCCTTCTCGTCCACTTGGACCATGGGAGAAGCTGAACGTCCAGAGGTCAGATGTCAGCACTCACACAAGTCGCAAAACAGACAAGATGCAATACATATGAGGACCCCCCCCCCCCCCGGGCCCCACCCCCACAACGTGCGTAATGAGGCTCATTGTCTCACATCTCAAGACGTCCAGGATGAGATCCGTGTCCGTGGTGAGGGCCTTGATGCCCTCCATGCTGGCTATGGTCCAAATGGGAACAAACTGGTCGCTGTCCATCTGGGACATCAGGTACAAGTCCTTTGAGAGGTTTTCCCTAGAAAAAATAATAATAATAATTACAAATCAGACAACACGGCAACAAATTGTAGGAACGGGGCTCTGCATAGCAGAAACAAGTGTGATAAATCTTTCCGGGACTCACCGGGAGAAGTAAAACTCCAGCTCCTTCTTCAGAGACTCACGCAAGTTCTCAGAAGAGACCGGAGGTTCCTCCTTGGGTTCCACTAAATAAATACATAAACATGTGAATAAACAACAATTAACATCACTAATGACACCCACTGATGAAGTTGGCAAAAGAATTGACTCTTCTCGGCGTAGGCAAAAAAAAGGCAAGGTCAGTGTGGTGAAACATGCAAAACACCTCCACCAAGGAGAAAACGCGCCATTAATTGGCTCCCCAATGGCTTTACGTCGGCGCACACCAATAGACGTGAACTGACCCGAGGTTCCGGTGCCTGACTCGGCGGGGGGGAAGCCCAGCTCCGGCGGGTCCATTCCGTTCACCGCCACCTCAGTGGCGGCGGCGGGCAGGCCGTCGTCCTGGGCCGGGAAGCCCACGGCGTACGCCTTGCACCCGCTCGGCTCGGAGTACGCTGCAACGAAGGGCAGGCGGTTCGCCAATGGTTAACCGGCACGGCACAGAGTGGCTGTAGCACGTGCAAATATTGAGCCGAAAACGCTAGGCCCCTATGCAATTACAATGTCAGGAGGGAGGAAAAAAAAAAAAAAGAAAAAAAAAAAGGTGCACAAAAGCCGAGTTCATGTTGCAGACAACCGGGGGTGTTTCGTTGCGCGTCTCACCGTCATGGACATCTGAAGGTGACCAGTGCGTGGCGTCGGTGGCCACCTCGCTGGGGACCACGGGGATCTCCTGCCACACCTTGGCGTTGGGGTTCAGACCGACTCCCTTGGAGGTGACCTTCCCGAGCACAGGGGGGGGGGCAAACATCAAACATCCGGCGAAAAAACAAAACAAAGAAGGCGTTCCGGTAAGTTACACTCTGCAAACGGTGTTTGCGAAGCGTTTGAGCAAAGCTTAACAAAACAGCTCCAGGCCAGCCGTTTGTATAGCAATGCAGGCAGACGACGCAAGTGTGAACATTTTGCAAGAAACAAGTGTATTCTAAAATGTAGGCTTTATTGTATTACTGCCGACGGGTATGGATTTTCCTTTACCCAACGTATATATATCAACAGAGTTTGTACATTTGCTAAATAGTCACGTAATTATACGTGTTCAAAGCATTTTTTTTGTAAATGATTTGAATTCTAACACATCACCCAGAAAAGGGTTTCTAAACACCCCCACCATTAAACAACAAAATAATTGATAAATCAAAATGCTCTTTGTGTTCTCTAATCAGAAATCTATCAATTAGGACTACAATGTAAAAAAATGTTGCACATTCACTTGACCTGTGAACACAGAAAGATTAAATTCCAGCTTTAACTTACACAAGATCGCTTATAAAATGAACAGTTCATTCTTCCCAAAATGAAAGGGTGATTTTGGCAAAGGTACACAGATGCAATCCACTGTGTGGCAGTCACAGCTTTATCATATTAAGGAGAAATTGGTTTAAAAATGGATTAGGGTTTTAAAAGTATATTTAGGAAGTATATTGGGCCAGTATTGGCAAGCAATAGCCGATTCAACTGTTAATAAATATTTAGAGAAAATTACTCAACTCAATGTTGTAGTATGGATGTGGAGAGTTCCCTTGACCAAACGACCCACCCTCTTTAAAAAAAAGCAATGGTCTGACAAGAACAGCTGCCAAGGCCAGGTCAATTTGTCAAACTAATTATGTTCATAAACACAGGAGAAAATAGTGAAGTCCGGGTGTTAAACGTCGGAGGGGCGTATGGTTCGAGTCACAATTTATATGAAATCAATGGAAACCGTGAAAAAAGCACATGACTGACAATTATGTTACAGGCGCTAGCAAGCCCCAGTAAAGTCAGCTGACTGCACTGCGTAGCATAGGCCAGATACTTGCAGCGCATGTTATGCAGCTAGCAGTCCCTCTGTGCGCTAGGCGTTATGTCAGCCGAATGAATGGTGGCTTATCCTTTAGTTATTCGTCGTGTATATCCCGTCGACTATCGATACAATTCGAAACAAACCCGCATTGAACCTCGAGTAAAACAATCACTGCCGTGGTTACACACTAATGACACAACTTCAACCACGCTAATGATTACTCAGCAAACTACTTAATGAGCTTGCTCGCTCTTGCATGTAGCTAAGCTAACGTTAGCCATATGGGGACCTGTGGCTGGGACATGCTAATAATATAGATCTGGTTCTGTGGTAGGGCCAAATATGCACAAATTAAACGTTTTGTTGGTGTATGAACAACATCATCCAAAATGACTTGAGTGCAACGCCCAAGAAGCGAATGTGCGAATGAATTAATTACATTTGAATGAAATCGGGGACACAATGTAATGCAACTATATACTCGACATAACGTTACACCGCGTCTTAGTCAACGTTGACTTCAATATACACATTTGAGTAACATCCTACGTTGTTGGAATATAGAGCAATCATACAGGGGCAGTGCACGAAAAACAATTATGAAGGTGGTTTCAGGCTCCGAGCAGTTGCTAGCATTGAAGGCCTCAACTCACCATGCCGCCTGACCCTTCCTCGGTCCCAAGTGGAGCCTCGTCCTTCCCACCGGTGTTCGGTCCCGGATCAGCCTCCTCCTGCAGCAGCGGCGGCTCTCCGCCCTGATCCGAACTCATCAGCCGCTCCTGACGCACGTCTACCCCGTCGCGTTCTCCCAACCCGGCGTGCCACCAAACCTTCTGGAAATATCGCCTGTGTGCAGCAATCTATCCTGTTCCAACTGGCTCGACTGGGTAGTCCAGCAACGCACGAAGACTAGCTCAATAGCTAGCTAGAGACTTGCCAGCGCTAGCAAGTATGCTACACACAGGTAGCTTAGCGTGCTATGTATGAATCTAGGGAACTAGCTAACCCGAGCTAGCGGCTCAAATCAAACTTTGACGCAAGATATTAGTTGCATGAATGATACCCAAGCATGATTCTTCGTAATTTGCCGCGTCGCACAACGTCTACTGAGTCATATCACCAACAAACGAGTTCGTGAGGCACATTCCTAACCGGGCGAACGAAGCGGACACTGGGGACACGCACCTTGCCTCAGCGCAGGCAGACAGTCCTCCAACGTCCCGACTGGCATTGCGACTTCTATGACCTTTGCGATCAACGTTTCCTTTTCCTGTTCTCTGCTTGCATACAAGTTATACACTCAATGTGTAAGGCTGTGTACTAATCCTTGTATGGAATTGTGCATACAAAACCGAAAATGATTTTTTTTTTTTTACTGAGAAGTAAATTCGACTAGTAGACGTTTTCAAGGCTTTCTAGTGTTCTTTGTCTTGGCAGTTTTCATTATGATTGTAAAGTTGATGAATGTTAGCACTTAGTGTTCTCTGGGAAAGTAAGATGATGAGGGTGATATTCAAAATGATGACTATGCGGTTGTTGTTATGCTGCAATAAACAATACAAAATGTGCTTTAAAATGTAAATCTAAACATCCTGGATTAGATAAACACATAGACACAATACTTCAATCTTTTTTTTGCCCTTAAAATAAATTATTGAGGAATTAAAAATGTTGACCATTTTTTAAGCATCTATTCAACTTCATGTTTTCATATTTAGAACCAAAGTATTATTTATGTTACACCGAATCCTAAATGTGTACAAGTGTGTAATGGTAATATTCTTGTACGCTAAATTGAGGTGCAAATGTTTTACATATTCATATCTAGACACAAGAAGATATAAAGTTATTATAGGTGAAGAGTTATTAGCCTACTAAAGAATTACAAAGTGGCACGATTGTTAGTGAGAGCATACTGGTAGAGTATTCCTTCTCCACTTTACTCTGCTACCAAGAGTTTTACTAAGCTAAAACGCCTTTTTGGTAATTTTTTCTGTGGTACACAACAAGTGCACGTCAATATTAGTCACTTTTCTTTTGAAGTAATGATCTCACAGTTTGGCTTTCAACCTTGTTTCTTTGTTACAATCAACATGTGATGTTCTCACTGGTGACAATATATAAAAGGAAGACAGCTTCACTGTAAGCAAACCACCCTGGAGAATATCTAACGTATACTAGGAAATCCTAAAAAAAAAAAAAGACAGTTATAATTGTGATACACATTTAATATTGTTCTTAAAGCACACAAAAATAACACAAAATGGGTTCATTGAACACAAAGTGTGAGCCGCAAAAAGTGGAAGGGCAGGAAACAAACTTAGACAGAAAGTCTCCTTTTTTTAAAGTCACACTATGTGTGTATTATGTCGCGACTGCAAGGCGAACGGGAAGCCAAGTATAGAAACCGGGATGTCAACCGAGGATCCTCAGCAGGAGTCTCTCGTGGGCTCTACTTCTCTGCAGACTTCACCAAGTGGCTGGCTTTCTTGATCACATGCTCCATGTCGGTGTGCTCAGACGTGTCCAGTTTGATGTCGTATTTGGCAAGGATCTTCATGATGGGCCTGATCTTCAGCCACCACTGTGTCTTGGGGATGCGGTGCCTGAACCACACGCACGTGCACGCACACACACACACACACGCACGCACGCACGCACGCACACACGCAGACACGCACACACACACACACACACACACACACACGTAGTGCGTGCCTTGGATCAGCTACCAGGATCAAAGTATTTCACGGCGCTTGTAAAACAATGTTGCTACAATGTTCTAATGGGTCTTACTCAAAATCGGTCTCCGCTTTTAGTTCGGCAAGAGGCTGGAATTGGAGAGCTCTTTTCCTCATGCCAAGCACACAGGCGGAGTCTGGTGTGTTCGCAAAGATGCGCCCTGAAGAATGATTCAAATAGAGCCATGAACACGTGATGGATCATGATCACCGCGATCCCTCGTGTGTGGAAGGATCCCGATCTCTGAGGCCTGCACGGTTCATCCCACGATGAACCTCCTCAGTTCTACTCACCGTGTCTATAGCAGTCCTTCATCTTCTCTGTCAGCCATAGGACAGACTTGGCACCCATTTTTGTGCCAAAGTTCCTATCAAAGGGAGTCGGGGTTCCGCCCTATGCAAACACATTCAGAATTCAGACAGCATGAGCCAAGCATTAGCATCATAATTAATAACGACTTAGCGGCTAGCCGACAGACCTGCTGCATATGCCCCAAGACATTTTTGCGGCAATCAAACACTCCCTTCCCTTCCTCTGAGTACAGGTTGAAGATGAAGTCGGTGGTGTAGTTGGCATTGGAGTTCTCGTTCCTATCAATGGATGGAAAACACAGCGGTTTAACTTGGCGGCGGCGGCTTTTTACCCAAGATTTCACCATTGATTAAAGCGTGCGTACACAAAAGCACCGCAGCCCACCTGAGAATCAGCCCTCTCTTCACCGTGGTCTTCATCTTATGCACAAGATGCTCCACGTTCAACTGCAAGCGAAAATGCACGATTAGCAGACCATACCTCAAACAAACACATCTCGTGGAAGAACGGCGCCGCGGTGTGTGTGCGTGCGTGCGTGCGTGCGTGCGTGTGTGTGTGTGTGTGTTTGTGTGTGTGTGTGTGTGTGCGCGTGCGTGTGTGCGTGCGTGTGCGTGCATGTGTGTGTGTGTGTGTGTGTGCGTGCATGTGTGCGTGCATGTGTATGTGTGTGTGTGTGGCTCTGCCGTTCCACCTCCAGGTCCTTGATGGTGAACTTCTCCTCGTAGATGTAGGCCACATCCGCCCCCGCCGCCAGGCCAGCCATGGTGGCCAGGTAGCCGCAGTAGCCGCCCATGGTCTCGATGATGAAGACGCGCCGCTTGGTGCCGGCGGCCGACTGCTTGATCCTGTCGCAGGTCTGGAGGTAGGAGACGTAGTGTT
>JAOPJK010000001.1:18108414-18123800 GCA_027123565.1 Phycis chesteri
AAAACAGGAGGTTCTCTGTACAAAGACCTTTGGGTCTCCTGAAAAAATACAGCAAATACAAAAAACAAAGCACTTTTTTTTTCTTATAGGTTGCCGTCATTGGGCAACAATAAATCAAAATGGCTGAGACGAACACGTACCATTCACTTTCTCAATAACCACTCGACCAGTTTCCTGGCTGCGAGTAGGGCACGCCCTGCGAGTAAGGAGTAGATTCGCGCCACTTTATTTGCAACATAGAAACCAATGGGAGTTCTCACCATCACCCCTGGTCTATTGGCAAAAGGCAGTTGTCGTCATGGCTTCCGGTTAGGCCAGCCAAGCGTCAAGGGGAGGGGCAAAGGTCACACACACATTGTAAGGTGAAAGCCAAGGCCAAACGGGGACAGGCAGTCATCTTAGCCCCAGTGGACAATCAGCCACAGCTGGACTCTTTCAAATTGAAACATTAAGGACTTTGTTAATGTTTAAAATGAAAATAGATCAAATGTAGATAGATATGGTAAACATGAAACATTTCAATGATCTGAATGTTTTGGTATGGTACGATACAAGCCATGTGGGTGAGAAAATGTATTTAGCACCGCTAACAGGCTAATATATATAACACAGGAAGACGTGTGAACTACCTATGTCGATTTTAAATAAAAATGTCATGCAACGCGTTTCTTTTTTGTTTCATTTGTTTAGCTTTCCCGTCAAGATTGGTGTCACTTTACAAAAAAAAAAATACACAGAAATGTCAGTGTGTGAAGGAGACTTCACAGAACGGCAACTCCTGAGTTCAAATACTGTAGAGCTCTAGTTTACCACCAGGTATAAGTTAGCCCATTCCAATCTGCCATGCAGACACATGAAGGCCAGATGGCCAAATCACCGTCACAGTTCCTATAAGCCAGTCAAAGCCTTCCAGACCAAGACTGACAATAATACATCATACAGATTGTAACTCAATTCATCATGGTCTACCACAGGACAGATTTGTTTAAATGGCTTCTTAATTTGCATCTGGTGGTAAGAAACGTGTGCCATTGAGAGTTTAAACATTGCCAGGGGAAAAAATGCCTCATGGTGCACAAACGAACTGTATGACCAATTTGCAATCACACTTTGGGTTTTGAAAGGGCAAGGCCAAGCAAACATGATACAGGAACATTAAGAAGAAGGTCGATACAGTGATGGGTAGTTGAATACAAGTAGTTCAATGTGCCAACCTCGAGGTTGAATTACAAGACGTTAACATGGCTGTGTGTACTCCCCTCCCTCTCGACCCAACAAGGGGAAAGGTGGACAGGCGATATCTTGTAATCGGCTGCACTTGCTGCACTTACTGCGACCACCTCCCCCGTACGCCCCGTCGTAGTCGTCCCGGTCTCGCCGCGGTCCTCTGGCGTGCTCCACGACCACCCGCTCCCCGCACAGATCTTTGCCATTGAGCTCGTGAACTGCGTCGTCGGCATCTCGGTTGTCGTCAAACTCCACGAAACCATATCTAGGAGGCAATAAGAACCAAACAATTGAATTGGATTTTAGTTGTAGTGCGGAAAAGATGCGGGTTAAACCAAAAATGATACGTCACATTAGGTAAGATAAGGTAGAAGAAGCACTCCGTATGTTTCGATAAACTGACATTTAATCAAGCAGTAGTAAATAACGGCACTCACACTCCGGTTGTAGACGCAGCTAGATAGCGAACACGCGTTAGCGTCAAGAAACTCACCCGTTTTTTAAATCGATTTCCATGAGCTTTCCGTAGGCACTGAAAAAACGCTGGATGTCCTTTTCACGAACGTGGTAACTCAGACGTCCGATGTAAACCCGAGGCATGTTGATGTGTCCGACGGAGCGCCGTCCAACGCAGTAACTTCGGAGCTAACAGTGGAGACTACAGCAGTGAGTGACAGGGGGGGTTGATCCTTTAGTATCGGGATATCAGTTTTCAAAATAAAAGCATCCTGTGCACAAAACAGCTCCTCCAGCACCGAGGTTAAGGAATTTTCAAACCATAGTCCATGGCTAACACCTGGCTACCCCCCACTCCATTATGAAACATACAACTACAATTACCAATGAGTAATTAAATTGGTAATCACTTATAGTGAAAGGACTGTTCATCATTGAACTTCCAGTTGACAAAAAGGCCAAAAACTCAACACAAAACCGCTTTGAATCAGAATAGCTGGTAGAGCGATACACTTTCTTTCCATTATTTAAAGTCAATGTGGAAATTTCCGATCTGCAATTCTTTTGGTAAGAGGTTGGAATCGATATTCCTGGTATATATTGCATTTATTTGTGTAAGGGAATAAGAGCATACAGGTGAAAGCCTATAAATTGAGGCTCTCACGTACCTTCAATGTAACCCTCAAATTGTATTAAGGTGCAGAAAATATTGTAGCTTCCTTTCTAAACTCCCTGTAATTAAATCCTGCTCAAGAGGTGAATTATTACACTAAACCTCATTGTAAAATGCAATGTTCACCACAAACAAAATAATATCATTGCCATTCAAAGAACCAAAATGAGAGGTCCACATTCTCAACAACCAGAAGCCATTACTGGGGATTACCATTACCAGAAACCAAACATTACTTAGGTCAAGTAGTGAAATGTATTGGAATCCATTGGGACGCTAATAAATCCAAAATGTCCAACAAGCCACAAAATGTCTACGTGACTTGATAACCATTGATATCTGCCCCGCCCCATCCCTTTAAAAAGGAACCATGATGAACTTCAAGTCAAAGAAAATGCAGTGGGAAAAAAGGAACCATTCCAATAGCATTGAAGAGTATCTGTATTCGTTGAAGAAACAGAACAAAACCTACAGTTACTGATGACAATGGGAATCAAGTACAGAGAGGGCGAGCAAAAAACAAACGACACTCCCCAGGCCAGGGCTAGCTTAACTAGGATGTGAATATGGGTCACTGGAATGCCACTTTATTCAGCCTATTGTGCATGTGCATGTGCATGTGCACGTGTGTGTGTGTGTGTGTGTGTGTGTGTGTGTGTGCGCAGGAGAAATCAGTTATTCCGTTGGTTAATAACGCAGTTATTTTAATAGATGTGGTCAGATTACAATCAACAAAATAAAAAACAAAACAAAAGGAGAGCTTCAGTCAGGCTTTCTTTGAAGGAGCAGCAATCCACGCCGGGAGCAAGTGGGCGAGGGCACAGAAGAAACACCGACTAAATTCAGGCGGCGCGGGTCATCGGTGGAGACGACCACCGATGACCGATCACCGGTCGTACGGCATACGGCCCACATCCTTCGCTCATGACGCCTGGCCTCTCTCCACTTTTCATTGCCCCCCCCCCTCTCTCTCTCCGCCCCGGTGTGGCAAACGCAGCCTTTCATAACCTACCGAAACCCCTCCCTCAGTCTGATTTCAGAGTCCAGTTACAAAAAAAACCCCAAGGGGGGATGGGGTAAGGTACAGATCCACCTGTAACCCTCTCCTCTCGCCCCACCCCCCCCCACCCGAACCACTGCAGCGGCCGCCCGCCGTACCCCAACCGGGGGGCAGGGTGTTGGGAGCCCCCTAACCGGCGGCGGCGGCGGCACTCGGGTCGGGGCGGGGCTTTTAGTTGGCCTTGGCACGCAGCTGCGCCCTCTTGCCGGTGACTGCCTGGAAGCCGGTCTTGATGCTGGCCACGGAGCAGCGCGAGTGACACGTCTCGCACTGCAGGAAGTAGAGGCGCGTGTCCTTCTGGAGGATGGTGTCGGGCGAGCGGCAGGTGTGACACGTCACGTACTCCTCTGTGATGGATCGGCAGGGGGGGGGGGGGGGCAAGGGGGGTGTCAGAGGGAAGGCAGGTTACGATGTGACGGGAGGTGATTGACCTCCGAAGGCGTGTAAATGCAGCATCGGTGTACGACATTGGATAAATAACGGCGCGTGTCGAAAGGAGCACGCCATTCCGAACTCTCAGTTCCCGTCTGGGTTAAATCGAGTTCCACATTAACTTGTGCCGTGTTATTCAGAAGGAAATTGTCCAACAGAGTTGTGCATCTGGATGCGACATCTGTGGACGTTACTTACTGATGTATCGTCTCAAAACATTTTCAATCTGCTTCTGTTGGAATCTGCCTTTGATCACCAGCTGGTTGTTTCCGTCTATGGAGCCACTGTGAGAGAAAGGAGGAAACGAACAGAATTAAAATCGTATTGTAACCAAGCCACAAGGCCTAGCTAGCTTATCGGTTTGCTCTCCCAGACAAGCTGCCATTCTGACAATTTTCCAGACGTTAGGAACAATGCTACATTATCATGGTTTCTTTTTCAGGTGTGTTTACACAGGTACTTCTACAAAGACCATTACATTTTCAAAATATCCTTTCAGCAGAAGGGGATAGTAGATTACAGTATATCAATATTTGACTATATTTGGAAAAACCTATTATGGTTTACCAGACTGATAGCGTTTTTGTGTCTTGAAATTAGCTGATAAAAGAACAAATACAAATGGATTCATACCTTGTTCCCAACTCAGCCAACAGGAAAGCCAGGAGATGTTTGGGTTGACGATGCAACCTGCCAAAAAACAAAAACAGACAAGGCCACTTGAAACGAGACATCTGCAATACAGGCCAATAGAGAATCATCACTCCTGTTCCAAAGTGGAACATATGATGACGCAGAACACAGCTGAGGCAGGGGTCCACTCACAGCTTGCAGATGTCTGTGAAGTTCACGAAGGAGGTTTTCTTGGTTCCCACTCGAACCACCTGCGGAGGCTTCATGACAAACTTGCGTTTCTCACCGGCCACCATGTCTGGGTTCTTCTCCCTCATGATGTTGAAGACCCTGTTTAGCAGCTGAGAGAGGGAGACACAGTCAGGCTTGGCTCACCGTTCCGCCAACTACAATCAGACCGGCCGGAAATGTTTCACGCGTGTGCCGGTACCAATAATTGCGCACATCCCACAAGCACTAGTATTAGTCACAGCATGGTCATCTACAGTGAATGTATCAACATCGCACACAACTACCCAAATGAGACTAGGATATCTCTGCATGTTCTTCTCACGTTGTGTCTGTGCGTGTTAAAGTGGCAATGGGTGCGATTTTGCCCCTTCCTGTTGGTAGGCGGGGGACTTTCAGAATTCAATAAAACTGAGCATCAGTGTTCTGTCCACTGGAATTGGCTGTGCCACTGTGTAAGCCAAATAGCGTAGCTTGGCTAGCTGGCTGGCTGGCGTGAGTGGGAGGGTTGGCCGTGTTGGTAGCAACATTCTTGTAAACAAAGAAGTACGGGCTGGCCAGCATTATTTTTGTGCGGAATGCATCAGTTATAGGATGTGATTTTAGTAGTAACGTTATTGAAATAACTAAAATTAGTATGGATTAGCATTGAATACAGATATGTCCAGGTAAATTTAGGCTACGAGCTAATTGAAATGTCGCACATCGCGACTCGGGCTACCACAGCTCTACCTCGTCATATGTGTAGTCTCTTTCGGTACCAGCCCAAGCGGGCCCGGTAGAGGAACTGAATGAGATTCCATCGTTATTCTTTCCCTCGTCGTCATCCAGCACTGAAAGAAATGCGACGAGAGAAGACACAGTCAACACTGGCCTGCTTCGGCAATGCTAGACAGCCACTGGTCGCCCACAATCATTTCGCTTTACAGTTTTTAAAAAGAATTAACCAAACACAGAAAAGGAAACGGCGCCATTTCTACTGAAACAACTTTCTTGAAAATACTCGGGTACTATCAGTTTGCCTTTAATTTGAAATGCAGGAAGTGCCGACTGCACCGTCCCAGTAGTTCCCTGTGCGTGGTGTTCCAACATTTAGTTTCGTGTCTGCGTTTGGTTACACTTCTGAAGACGCATATGCTCACCGTCTTCCTTCTCCAGCGTCTCCAACCCTTCCTCAAAGTCCACCTTCTTGGACTTCTTCTTCTTGGCAGGAAGCATGAGGTCCAGGTCATCCTCCTCCATGGGCTCCGGCTGCTCGCCTTCGATCTTCAGCTCCTGAACATAGAACAAAAGCGACCACCGGCGGTGAGGGGGTGTGTGTGTTCATGATATGCAGAGTGAAAGGCTTGCGGTCTGGGATGAGGCTAGAAGGAAGGAAGATACTAGTGCATTATGTGGGTTGGCCAAACAATCCACAAAACGCAATATGCATTGCAAACTACCTCCCCACAAACAGGAACATTTACCCTTTTTGGCCGATGAGGATCTCATAGCTTGCTACTTTAGCTTTCAGTGTGCATTCTGCCTGATGCATCCATTTGTATTTTGGCCACAGAAATATCTCCTTCTAGACATGTTATTTAAAGCTTAAAAGAAATATAGGTAGAAATGTCAACTCCAAATGTGTAAGGGATTTCTGGGTTTCTGTCCATATTGGGAGATGACAGTAACCTCTACAGTATATATTGAGAGATGGCAGTAACGTACAGTTGATATTGGGAGATAGCAGCAAGCACTTTATGTGAACACATACCTTTACGCCCTCCTCGACGCCCTCCTCGAGGAATTTCTTGGTCTTCTTCTTTTTCTTCTTCTGGTTGAGGAAGTTCAGATCATCAAGGTCGTCAGGTTCTGAAAGACGACACATACACCAACTTCATTTAAATGGAGAACCACTGCAATCGTTTAATCGTTGTTCCCATTACCTATTTTTGCATTTAAGCTACTGACATCCATTTAGTAACCAAGAAATCACTGATTAATTTGTTCCGACATTCAGTGTGGATCTATTAAATGTCAAATATGTCCATACAAAATGGTATAACGATGATCTGCACCTGACAATAATATATGGATAAATGGTGTTTTTGATGATTTTTGGATTTTCGCTAATGGTCATCACAATGCACATGAACAAAAGTGCTGGGCCATTTACTAGTTCAGACATTACCTTTTTTCCTCCCTTCATCTTCATCAAAATCCACTTCCTTGTCATCTCCTCCCTCTGGTTCCACCTCCTTAGCCTCCACCTCCTTGGCCTCCTCTCCTGCCACTCCATCTCCCCCTTCCTCCTCCAGCATGAAGGGCTTCTTCTTCTTCTTCTTCTTTTTGGTCATATTGGGGTCGAAAATCATCTACAAAAAGAGAGAGGAAACACGTATTGTAAAGATACCCATTTAGATTAATGTTAATAGATCGGTGGATAATTACTAGTTGTCTTAACGATGGATGTTCCATACAACTGCAATGGCAACGTGACATTTGGTTAAGGTTGGCGAGCAGGTAGTAATCTTTTAATTAACCATCATTTTATGCAAGAGAAAAGGTCGATTGTCGCTGTACAATACGCGTGCTCCTAGCAGATGTAGCTAGCATTACCATTAGCCGGCATTACCCTGGTCGTATGATAGACATCATTCATGACACGGACGATTGGTAACATATAGTTTAACGACATGCTTCGACGTGGTATGTGGTGTACATTTTTCTTTGATTACTGTTGAATTGGCACTCCAGGGAAATGTCCCAATGATGAATTTAGCTCGTAGCCATGTGAGCCGCTGCACAGAGGGTGACATGAGCTGATCTAGAGGCCCAACGTCGTTTAAAAAAACGATTAACACAGACATCTTGTTGTACTTCCGCCCAGCCAATATAGATGTACATGAGCACAAATTGATTCGTTAAGGACGATAGCTTACCTCGTCTCCCGACATGTTTGCGGACTTAAAATAGCAAGAAAACGTAAAAGTTGCTGTTCTTCTGTGCCTGTGCCGCTGCGCCTAAATTTTCTTGCATCAGCGCAGATCGCAGGGCGCATGTGTGAAGCTGCGGAGGTGACGTCAGTATCATGCGACACTATATGTTGGACGCGTTCAAGAAGCAGATTTCCTCTGCAATATTGTTAAAAATGCCGTCATGTTTTGACCATCGTTTTTTTTCAGGAGAACCATAAAACGGCAGACCATTATACTCGAGATAACATTTACCAGGATTAATCAAAGGAGTAAAATTGAGTAGCTGCTTCAGACTTCACCATAACTTCAGTGATTAATACGAAGTTGTTCATGCATAGGATCTTGTATATGGCAAATATACAGAAGAACAAAGAAAAAAGAAATGAGAGCAGTCTTGATAGAAATACAATTTGAAATTTTAATGACTTTTCAAATAATATGTGGATAAATAAACAGTTGAAATGTAAACATGCTTGTCCATTGTAGTGTTACATATTGTATATTTAAAAAATGTACATCATATTTTAGCAAAACTAAAATTACTTAAAATCCAAAAACACTGGAAATGTGGGGAAACTAACCATATCATATATAAACCATTATCTCTTTGTCAGTTACGTTAATACATTGTGAAATGCTTCCTTTTTTTACCTATTGTACAATTCAAATTAAAAACAACTCTCCCTTAGTGTCCCAAACGGAAATCTGACATGGCCCAGACAGAAAATACAATGAAAGTATTAGGATACACCTCTGTTTGTTTAGTCGTGCAGTGATGTCAATGCCTTGCCTTTGTCACACCGCTTCACGCCGTTTTGCCATTCAAAACACTCCCGGTTGTCAGCAAAAAAAACAACAAAAAACTACTATAACAAACTAAAAACAAGAATGAACACACTTTGGATATTAACATCAAATAACCAGTTGACAAGGAAGCTTCTGGGGCACAACGAAAGCCATTGAAGTGTCACAAGGTACAGGCATGGGTGGGAGAGAGAGTTAAATGCTTGAACAAACACAAAACAAAAACCAAACAGCAAAGCAAAAACTGTTTAGGAACAACAACAAAAAACGTTCTGGATAACATAACTTCATAACCAAAGCATGCAGAGTCTCAAGTGCAGCTTTCGGGAGTGCTCAA
Organism: Phycis chesteri; assembly: GCA_027123565.1. Taxonomy (NCBI): domain Eukaryota; kingdom Metazoa; phylum Chordata; class Actinopteri; order Gadiformes; family Phycidae; genus Phycis; species Phycis chesteri. The sequence continues at coordinate 18,117,222 of JAOPJK010000001.1, forward strand.
CCAAATAATACGTATATTATTAAGCATAAGTATAATATAATTAATGTAAGTATATTATAACATATGAATGATTCTAACGAGTATAAGAATCATTCATACGTTTCTATGAAAAACGCAAATGAAAACTCCAGCAAACTTAGTGTCAACCAAAACGGGGAAAATTATGTTGGTAGCAGGCATCTAAAGATTCCCTGTTCCATTCGTCATTAACACGAGACTAGAGTCGGACAATAATCCAAATATTGAACCGCCGAACATATGAAATGTATGTTCTGTTAGTAGCCTATCGGGCCACAGAGTGCCAGTGGGTATAGTTATATTTACAGCATTTGAGGAGATGGACATACCGTCGCCATGCTCGTTAGGATCGCTGAAAACTTTTTTTCTCTGGAATGGAATGCCAGAGGGAGAATACAGGAAACAAAACAAAACTCAAAACAATGCTTGCCACTTGTAGCTTTGACTTCTGCTCAAGCATACAAAAACACCCATTGTCGATATATTACAGGTCCATCATTCTCTCAGTCTCTCTGGCGTAGGTCTCCTGGTTCTCTTGTTCTCTGATGCGTGCGTGTATGCGCGTGTGTGTGTGTGTGTGTGTGTGTGTGTGTGTGTGTGTGTGTATGTGATGCTGTTCAGGTCTGGGTTTTTTTCACATAGCCTCCATTGCCCAGCGCTGTAGATCCTCCATGTCATCCTCATCCTCCTCTTTCCTGGCCGCTGTGAAAAAAAAAATGTTTTTGTCAATATAATCCCTTTATCCATATTTATCCAAATATATAAATATAATCTCATCCTTCATTATGCTCCAAAATATACTTTCTATTTTTGGATGGTGATTGGTCGGGGTCACCAATCAGTGCAATGCAGTCCCACGATATGGATCCACTCCCTAGTGGATCCCTACAGTTGCAATGTGGGCCGGGCTATGTCATCGGGTCTTGGCGCCGGATGTAAAAACCTCATTCATTTCCCTCACTTCCTTCCTGGGTTTGGAGCATTTCTATAACTCAAATGTACGTGACACACCCCCACCATCAATCATGACTCCGAACAGTTTTCATGATTGTTGTCATGACAAAAAAGACAAAGGTACAAGATTGCTGCTGCTGTCCCTCCCACATTCATGCCGTACGCTTCCCCAGCCTACTGATCCAGTCACCGTCCCTCATTACTCATTTATTAATCACTAATCACTACCTTCACAACACCCTTCAGTTTACATTCCTCACGGTCTGGTTTCTTGCTCAAGGACACCTTGGTGTCCTTGAGCAGCAGGCATTGGGGGGAATCCGAGCCACTGCCTACCAGCTTGGGATCGAACACCCTGAGCCCACTACACTGTCCAGCCCCCTAGTGGGATGGAGCTGGCCGCGGACGTTCCCACCTGGTCTGGCGGGCAGTGAGGTGGAAGGAACGTTGGGCAGCGGAACGTTCTCCGTCCCCCCGATCTCCAGCAGGTTCTTGTCCAGCTCCTCCTGTTCTAGCTCATCCAGCTCAGCCAGCAGCTCATCCTGGGGGAGAGAGACAGGTGACCCAGCAGGTGAGACATAAAAACTAAACCCCCATCCTTGGAGCAAGAGAGAGAGAGAGAGAGAGAGAGAGAGAGAGACAGAGAGAGAGACAGAGAGAGAGACAGAGACAGAGAGAGAGAGTGGTGACCCAGCAGGTCATAAAACAAAGCTTGGTTTGAAAACACAGTGGAGGTTGTCTTTGGTTAGGTGAGGGAACCCTGGAGGGCTCATATTTTCAGTTCACTTTTGTGGAAGGAAATGGAGGCCATTAGTGACATCACGTGAAAAAACATGCGACAAACATACTTCATCAAACTCCTCCCCGAAGCCCACGGGTTTGGAGATTGCATCTGAGATCTCCTGCGCCACCCCCTGCTGCTCGGTGATGTCCTGTATGAGGTCGTCCACTTTATCAATGTCCCTGGAACCACAATGAGACGAAGAGGCCAATTAGCCAAAATAAAAAATGAGCACCAATCACATGTAGGGTTTTGTGTCCTGAGATACCCATTGGTTCTGATCCACTGACAAATGACGAGTGAAACATACTATTTGTTAGGAATGGCGTATTGGCATAAAAACTCCTCATTATATGAACCAATACAGTGATGTTTTTTGTACTTGCGTTCCCTGCTGTTATATTAAATCAGAGGTCTTTCAAGGTCAAATCAAGGGTAGGGCGAGGAGCACGACCAAATTTGTTACATATATTAACATGGACTCAATTCCCATGTTATTTGTTTTCTCCATTGATTAATTGGGGAGTTTGAAGGACTTTCATTCTTAAATGAGTTAGAGGGGTAATGATTGACAGAAGCTTTTAACTCCAGCTACAAAAATAGACCAGAATATGTTACACAGCTAAGCAGTTTTTTTTTTTAAATACCTAATTAAACACAAAATAGGAAATAGTCTAAATGTTTAAATCTAAATGTTTCAGTCTTCTACAGACTGTATGTATATTTTGGCTTACACCAGCCAAGCCAACCACCTCTAGATATTTTTGAGAGGTACATTAAGGTTCTCTTGTATTTCTTCATGGTCATTTATCTAGACACGTTCATCCAAGATGACCTGACTGTGACAGTGAATTCAGACACAAATAATTTAGTAGTTAGGGGTTGTGTACATTGGAGGATCCTTTAACTTTCGACTGGGAGTGTAAAACCATAGTCACTACACCATCCTACTCCTGTTATCCAGATAGTAATGATTTATATGAAGTGAATTGGCAGACATTGTTCAGCAAAGGGGGGGTGTTTCAGAAAAGCCTGTAAATGAGCCAATCAGGATGTGGAAGAAGTTGTTGCCCTTTCCCTTACATGTTTTCATGGGCAGACTTCATGGCCTTAGCAGCGAAGCCCATGTTCTTGAGCACTTCAGTGTTGGTGTTGGCATTCTCCAGGGCTTCCCTCTGGAATTCAATGGTGGACAGGGTGCCATCGATCTGGGCCAGCTGGTTCTCGTACCTCTTCTTTCTTTTCAATGCCTGCAGGGCAGCTATAGTTGGAGAGAGAGGGAGAGACAGACAGACAGACAGAGGATTGGATGCAATCATTGACAGTAGAAAATAATTGATTGTTGGATTGTCATTTATTGACGGAAAGTAGCATAAAAAATAACTTGATTAGGGCGGTAAAAATATGATGCAATGGAATGATCATAGTGAAGGCAGCACACACCAAAATATATGCTTATCTACAAATGAAGATATCGTTTGCTGCTTCTTAGTGAACCCTGTACTATGACTTGATGTGAAAGCTAAGGGTGTGGGAGATCACCAACCCCCGAATAGCTTAATAAACTCAGCCTAGCGCAATTACTAACCCAAATATACAAATTACAGAGTGTCTAAATGGTCAATGTGAGCACTCAGTGTTACCATGGAACTGTCAGTTGTCATTACATGAACACAGACGAGAATGGCATGACCTCATTACAACCCATCCTAATAGAATGATGATCTCGTCGTCCTTATCACTGTAATGCTATTCTACAGCCAGAAAACACACACATTACAAAAAAAAATTAATTACATTTTACTCGTCGTTTTCAGCTAGACAAATCTGATCGCATGCTCTATTCGATGTGTCAGCGAAATTTAATCGTGAAGGATGGCGCTGCTGAAGTCTCACAGATGAAAAATGAATTTTAAAAATGTCGTGAATAAACCAAGGAAAGACAAACAAGTGAACACTTATTTGGGCTTGATCACGCCTTGCAACAGCCAGTGTACCTGCAAGAATTAGACGCCAACAGCACAGATAGCCTGCTAAAGAAATCGTCAACTAATGTTGACGATTATTATGATAAAACATTCAATAGGTAACGCTTAAACATATACTTTACAACCAACCTCGCTTATTTTTTGTGCCGTTTTTCTTTGCAGTAAGAAGTTCCTGGTCAATCTTTTTCTCTAAAAATTCCTGTTTCTTCGTTAGCATATCCTCTGTTTCTCGCAGTTTCTGAATAGCCTCCTGTGCACTAGGCCCTTTTCCACCCTTTCCCCCTCCACCGAATATCTTTCCAAACAGCGACATTTGCTTGATGACAAAACACAAAGAAATATGTAAAATATGCCAAATATGAGTGAAGCCCTCGCTAGCTACCTATGCTACACTGTCACTTCGCCTTGGCCCGAATTATTTTTTTCTACTTCCTGGGTAAGGCCCAATGACGTAGTTGCGTTGCTGTGGGGGCGTGGTTTACTAGCGCTTGATCTCTGCTCGAAAGAGATTAAAAAACCAAAATACATTTCCTTGTCTATTAGACACGGGTAGGTGGGGCTTGTCATTTATGTTGGTCATCATTATGCATGATATCATATATCAGGGTTTATTTTCTATTCATGAAGACGACATTTTGTCAATAACTTACAGCTCTCTTCATCATTTGGTTTATTTGATGTATATACAAAACAGTATCCAATTATTCCGTGGTTACATTGTGTGGCGGTTAAAACTCAATCTGCAAGTAGAAGCTGTGTTACAGTTTTTAAAGTGTGTGTATTCTTAGCAACTCTGCAAGCTTCCTTCGGCAAGGAAAATACAAACAACAAAATTACTTTGAAATGATATCAGATACTGTATTTTGTTTGAAATTAAAACAAACAATAATATTCACATAAACCATAATTAAGGTGGTGGTCCCTTTTAATTATTTTACCCCCGGAAAAAAATATAATAAATGCAGGTTATTCCATGCAGATCGCAGAGTGGAACAAACAGAGCACAATTGAGCATTGCAGCTATATGTATTTCAAAAACAATACATTCTAATTAGAATATATATATAATAACCATCAATGGGCAGAATTGAATTGGGCGCCAAAGCTACTGTTGTACAGTGTAAAGTGGTGTACTGTTAAGTCCAAATAGCCTTTGCATAACAACTTTTAAGACGAGCAGGCTCTTATTTTCAGACTGCATTTTCGTTCGCTTTCAACCTGAGGAAGCAGCAATCAACAGTCTAAAGATCTCACACACACACGCACGCACGCACACACTTTTAAGTGGGCTATACTGATGCCACAAAAACGCAACCTTAGTATACATGGTATGTTTTCATGAACGACGCGGTACCTGTGCAACACGAGAAGAGCGCGCCCCATGTCTTCAGGAGCCAATGGAAGAACAAAACATTTCATTAACTTAAATGGGACAGCTGGGGCCCGATGTACTTGAAAGAAAACACCGTCATCAATCTTTTTTGCTTTTGCTCGGGTCCAATTAGGGCCGGCGATGGGGGATTATCAAACAGCCTTTGCTTTAGACGCCTTTTGGTGTGTCGTAGATACAGAATCCGATTGGCTGACCGTTCTTTGAACAGAGGCCGTGTCATTGTAGCTACTATTAAACTAAACACTACTCAGCCTTTGTGCTCTTCCTTAAAAAACCTTAAACCTTAAAAACACAAACGGTGATCGCAAAACTCGAAACGTCTCCACGCGGCACTCGCCATCTATAGCTAGAGTTAAAATAAACAAAAACAAACAAACATGTCTTCTACTCGCTCACATTTTTAATCAAGATGCTGTTTAGGCAACAATATGTAGTTCATTTGGGGTAAATAAAGTCTTGCATTGAAAGATTTTACTTTTACTTCAAGTCCATGTATTGTCAGAATCATCCGGAAGATAACATTACACGACGAGGCTTTCGTCTTCTAATGCATTCTGGGTAGGTAAAGTGAGGAATCAGTAAAACCACTGATATATTAAGACGGGGGTCGGGGGAAGTGACATAGCCCACTGCCTTCACAACATAATAAGGTTTTCTGTGCAAGTTATAGAAGAAAGGATTGATAGGTAGAATGGACGGAGATAAACAATCAAAAGATGGTAACCAAAAAAAAAACAAAAGTAAATACCTGTGCCTAAATAAAGTGTTTGCTTATGATTAAACACACCGTTGTTTTCTTGTCATACATTAAATATCTTTCCCTTCCTACTCAAACCCTCTCGTGATATTGCATCAAATACTGCAAAGAACACACCAGAAAGAACAAGACGAGAGTAGGAACAAAACGAAGAAGGAAAACAGACATCTCCATTGGTGTCATCGCCGCTGCGGGTTAGCGTCCGTCCCGGGCCGTCTACAGAGCTAGCTTGCCGATGATGACTCCAATGACGAAGAAGAGAACGCAGAGGGCCAGCAGGCGGGTGCTGAGGCCTTCCTCCATCATGCCGGACGCGGCCATGGAGGAGGAGGAGTGGGGCGCCGGCACTGAGGTCACCTTCCTCTTCCGCAATCCGTCGTCCTCCTGTCCCGGGGGGGGGGGGGGATCAAAGACTTGGGTCAAAGTTCACCAGCAGTGCCACTAACAATCAGTAAGTTAAAAAGGAGGGCCTTACTTTCACCAATCACGTGTCGCATGCAATTATACATCAGGGCTATATTGTAAAATGTACATTTGCGTATCCGAGGTGTGGAAATCACAGGTTATCACGGCCAAGAGAGCTTGATGGTTGATTTACTAGTGGCCGACGACTCCAAGAGCTGCGCAATGAACACGACTCATTTGCTCAGGCATGGGGGGGGGGGGGGGGGGGGGGGGGGGGGGGGGG
>JAOPJK010000001.1:18171282-18182127 GCA_027123565.1 Phycis chesteri
CACACACACACACACACACACACACACACACACACACACACACACACACACACACACACACACACACACACACAAGAGAGAGAATGTACACAGAGTTTGGTGCATTAACTGATGTGGGATTGTTTTGCCCTCACCTCAGACCAAGATACCCTCTTTGAGTTGGCCACGGACAACTCTGAGCCGATAGACACCCAAGAAAACCCAGACACCATCAGTAAGCTTCTCTCTCACTTGTTTACTTGCTGAACAGTGACATTTCACAGCAATGTCACTGAAGTCCCGCTTTCACTATGTGCAGATGCTGTGGAGGAATTGCATGACGTAGAAGGAATAAAACCCACAATCCCAGCAGATCCTGCAGGCGGAGATGCGGTATTGTCGCCGTCCAATCCAGAGAGTGCGTTGACTACCTCCACACCGCCCCCAAGAACCCTCCAGCTCTACCCATCCCCCCAACTGCCCGTCCAGTTCTTCACACTGCCCAACTCGGAAGGATGTCAGATTCCCACTCTTCTTCCCCTTTCTCTGCATTCACTGATTGCTGTTGCACTGTCCGGTTCAACCACTAGTACATCTGCCTTTATTTTTGGTGAGTGCTGCTGTGCATTGCGAAGATGTGTATATAATGGGACAGTGTGCGAGAACTCTTAAGATATATTAATACTAGTCTGAGCTGTAATATGGATCCAGATGGAACTGAATTATCTCAATATTGTCTTGTCCTGGTCTTGAAGTCTGCAGTGCAGAACAGTGATACTTTGGACAATGTTATTGCTGTTTCCTTCTTATAACAAATGACTCCTTCACAGAAAACAGTCTTTGTTCAAAGTTGATGTGCAAAGTCTTCCGTAGCGGCGCTGCAGTGCTGCAGGGTGGACGTGCTCTCTTCTGGCTGTTGTTTGTTTTAACGCTTTATGCTTTCCCACCTGTCATTTTCATACTCAAAACTCCAAAATGTAAAGGTAGACACTGTTTTGTTTCTTCACCATGTGTTTCCCCACACAGTGCCAACGGCACCCTCAGTCTCACGTCATTTACCAGGTGAGTGAAGACATGTGCAGCGATTGAATATGACTCGTAGAATTTGATCATGTCAATCTGGACTAGGAAAGAGGTCCTAGATCTGAAACATGTTTGGTTTAGCACAGATCAGGGTTTCTGTTGCTGCACAACTCTAGATTAACTATGTTGACTGATATTGGGGAACCTAAACAAATATACTAATACATAGTTGTAAAATATTATCTCTACTGTAGATTGTATTGTAGTTCTACCACCAAGATATGGCACCAACACGAAGTTCTCCTTTGCATGCATGGATGCTGTATGGGAGGCGTGTTCCTAACAAAGATGTCCCTCTGTATACAGTGAGTGAAGCGGTATCAGCTCCACAAGGGACTATCTCAGGCACTGCTGGGCCCGGCCTGTCCACCCAGTCCCACACCACTGGTGGGTCCAACATCCAGTCTCATTTCCTCTTTGGAATAAAGATGACAGCAATGTTTCAAAGGGTTTCATTCCAACCTGTACTTGTGTTCTCAAAAGAATTATTGTAGTCAATCATTATTATTTAATAATAGTGGTACATGGCACAGTATAATTGGCTTGTAAACACATGATGCAATCACAGTGCATGTAAATCAAATTGTATGATCTGTGTTTTTCCCACAGACTGTGTTGAGGATTATATTGTTGAGGCAAAAGCTCACATGGAGAAAGCGTGCCTTCACATGGAGAGGGGTCTTAACCTGAGGTCCCATTATGTTGATACACAACTGGTCCGGAGGGACATCCTAAGCTTGAAGAAGAAGAGCAATGTGTGTTTCGAGAAGGAGCTCGCCTTCATGGGAGACATGGAGCGGCAGCAGGCCTCCATGGGTCGGAGTCAGGTGAAAACTTTGATAATTACACTTTTACAACTTTTTAAGTTGACATTTTTAATGTTTAAAATCTTGTAGAAATAAAAATGTGTGTATAGGAGGATACGGAAGGAGTGGGTGGCTTTTAGAGTTAGTGACGGTCAGAACTGTCACAAGGGTTTAGTCTTGTATACTATATGTAAGCTTGCAAATCAATATATACCTCTTTTCCGCTGTCTATTCCTCAGATCTTTGAGGGCTCACTTGGATCACAACCCAAACGTTCAGTATTGGTCCTCGGCAATGCCGGGATAGGGAAGACCACCCTGATCCGGAGCCTTGGCCTTGAATGGTCGAACGGGTCCTTCCCTCAGTTTGACTTCTTCTTTCTGTTGGATGGTAAAGGCCTTGCTCTAACCAAGCCCACCTTCAGTCTGCAGACCCTCCTGCTTGGCGGCTTCTCCCAAGTGACACCTCTGTGCCTGGACATCGATCAGGTCTTCAGGCATGTTGCCGCTGCCCCCGAACGTGTCCTTGTTGTTTTTGATGGTTTCGAAGAGACTTGGTACCTGGAGCCTTTGCTGCAGGCTCTTGAAAAGAGCCTGGTGGCTGACCTCCAGAAGGACGCCATGAAACAGGCCTACACCGTGAGGCTGTTATACTCTGCCTTGCTCCAGAGGGTTTTTCTACCTGGTTGCACCTTGCTGATCACAGCCAGGCCGAGAGGAGCCACTGGCACCCTTTGCCGCTGGGCTGACAGCCTCTTGGAGCTCTGTGGCTTCAACCCTACAGAGGTAGATGACGCTGTATCCCGGTACTTCACCGAACCAGCCAGCTACGCCACCGCCCTAACCCGGTTGAAGAGCAGTCCCTATCTTTTCAGCCTTTGCTGGAACCCAGCACTCTTTCATTTGGTATGTTTTGTACTGGAACATTGCGATCCTTCAGAGACCCTTCCTGACACACTCAGTGGACTTTGTCATCAAGCCCTGAGACTAAAGCTGGCACAGGAGTCCAAGGACATGAGCGGTAGTCATACTCTGTTGTCAGCCCGGTCACAAGTCACGCTCAAACGCGACACTATGGCAACACACAGGAGTCACAAACACGTTCAAGCTAAGAAAGTAAACAGAAAGATGTATAACCACCTTGGCACCCGAAAGGCAAGAACAGAAGGCAAAGTAAAAGAGAGGCAGACTTCAGAGCAAAAGATACCAAAATCAAATGACAGAAGCGATGAGGAAGAGTTGTTGGCCCAACTGAGCCGTTTGGCATGGGAAGGGGTCCAGCAGAATGACCTTGTACTTCCTCCAGGGCGATCCATCACAGCTACAGTGAGAGAGGTCGGCCTGAGGGCTGGACTCTTCCGCTCCTTCCATCTACAGGGGAGGTCACCAGGGGTCTCACCTGGTGAAAGGGAGGGAGGAGGAGCACAAGTAGGGCAAATGGAGAGTGCAGGTCAAATGGACAATGCAGAAGGGGAAAGACGGGAGAGTGAGGAAAGGAAGAACACCGAAAAGAAGATAAAGAATGAGGATGATGAGGATATTTGTGATGATAGCCATGTTCTGTCATGGGCAAACCCTTTCCTCCAGAGCTTCCTGGCGGGTCTCCACATATCATCCACAAGGTAAAATGAAATATCAAGAGATCCAACATTAAATTTGATATCTGTGTAACTTTATTTAAAGAGGTAAAGTGATGGACAACAGGATCTAAAGACATTTACTAATCATAACATATCTCAAAGTCAGCTCATACACTTGGAAAGACTCAAGACTTTGTTCAAGGGGAGTGTCTGAATCCCCCCTCTCTCTGTTTTGTGTAGTTTATAATTCCTCAAAGTCTGAAACACTGTAGCCTCATTCTTTTTTCTTTTTTTTCCCAAGTGTGTTTATTAATTTCAGGACAAGAATACAAAAGCAGTTAAAATATATGTATACAAATTTTTCCTTTTTTTTCCTTACATACACAAAATAAAATAAACAACAACAAATCAAATCAAACCAAAACACAGCAACCCTCCACAGTCAGTAATGAGGATTAAATACAAAAACACAGACACATATACATTATCCAAATTCAGCAAAACCTTACAATAGGCAGACACCCCAACAGAGTACAAAATACCACATATAGCCAGGTTTAGGTCAGTCTAGTCTTAGTCAGGAATATGTGAAAAACTAGTACTCTCAAAATATAGAAAAAATGGGCCCCATACCCCATACAAAATTTTTGAGGAGAACTCCTTGTTCCAGTTGAAGGAAATAAAGAACATCCGCCAACCAGCGTGCGTGACAAGGGGGGGCTCTTAACTTCCATTTAGTCAAAATTAGTCTTCTCGCTAATAAGGTGACAAAGGCAATAACATCTCTATTAGATTGTGATAGGGAAGGTACAAAGGAGGAGACACCAAACAAAGCGGTGAGAGCATTCTGCTCAATCCTCTCTTCAACTATGTCTGAAATAGTTTTAAAAATGTCCGTCCAGTAGTTACACAGAGATGGGCAGAGCCATAACATATGAACTAGATTGGCTGGGGTTTGCTTACATCTAGAACGATACATTTTTGTGTTTATGTTTCATCGATGTGTCACTCACGCTTCTGTTGTCCACAGGAATGCAACTCTGTCCATGAACGTGGAGTCCATCGGGGAACACACGGTGAAGTATCTGGACAGCACTTTGCGGGACAGCATTGTTCAGATGCTGAAAGGATCCAGACAAGAGCCTGTGTGAGTGACAACAGACGGTTTTCCTTTTGTCACAGCAACTGTCAGAAATATGTATGAGTTCATTAAATGCCGATGGCCCACATTTTAACACTTAAATTAGTAAATTATTCCAAAAACATCATCATTTGAAGTATGGCGCTGCATGGTAAATTCTATTGGTATTATATTGGTATTATATATTATCTATTGGTATTATATTATAGGTACAACTGAGTGAGTTTCAGCATTAACCTTTGCAGTGCCATTGTGTCATTCAGGGTCATTCAGTCTCTTCTGCCAAAGTACATCAGGGGCCCCAAAGGAGTAGAATCAAAGATGGCAACCAGGATGGAAGTTGGTGGGTCTTTTATTGTTTTTTTTAATCCGGTCGTGATGCATTTTCAACACCGCCCTTCTAAATCAGCTAAATCACAATCAAACAGCCTCGAGCCACTCTGTCTGTTTCACCTCACGACTCCTGTCTCCTCCCCCCCCTCCCCCCCACAGAGCACTCTGAGCGGCCGGACGACTACGAGAAACTGGCCTTCTTCAGGCCCATGTCCATCCGCCTGCAGCGGGCCAACAGCAGCCAGGAGAAGGCGGACCAGTGGTGGAGGGTGGAGGAGTGCGTGCCGGGCCCCGACCTCGCTGCCGACGACTGCAAGAGCATGGAGATCGTGGTGATCAACGACAAAGTCAGCCCCTCCAGCCTGGGCTTCCTGGCGGGCCACGGGTGGGTGGCGGACATCTCGTTCTGTTCACTTTTGGGTTTATTGTGGGTTCGTGAAAACCATTCCCCCCCGTTCCATAATCCACACTTGTTACATTATATCTCCCCCCCTGCAGGATAGTGTAGTAGCTGGGTGTTCCGCCTAAAATGTACCGGGATCGATCTCTCATGTCTATCCAAAACCTGTAGACGTATTTGGGCCAAGATTCCCAACCCTCTACCAGATATTGCCTTACCCTATTGTGACCATGATGTGCTATATCTAATGCAGTGAATCAGCTCATCCCCAACACACACAAACCCTCTTGTTCTGCTCCGTCTCCGCCCGCAGCATCGTGGGGCTGTACATGTCCGTGGTGCTGGTGGTGGGGAAGTTCATCCGGGAGTCCTTCAGCGGCATCTCCCGGTCCATCATGTACGAGGAGCTGCCCTGCGTGGACCGCGTGCTGAAGCTGTGCACGGACATCTTTGTGGTGCGGGAGACGGGCGAGATGGAGCTGGAGGAGACCATGTGCGAGAAGCTCATCTTCCTCTACCGCTCGCCAGAGACCATGATCAAGATGACCCGCGAGAAGGAGGACAGCTGAGGAGCGCGGAGGTCGGCGCCGCTGCGTTGAGGAGCGACGCTACAGCTTTTGAGGAGTCCATAAGAGTCCTCGCCATGGCAACGCGGGGGGGGGGGTCGTCTAAAAGTCAGAGGCCGTGGTGTAACTGTTGTAGAGCAGGGTGTTTTTGTTACGGTTTGAAACTTTCTTTTGGATGACTTTTACGGGCATTGGATCCTGTGGATTAAAATACATGGTGGGGTTACCTCCTAGCATTGGGCTTAACTAACATTGGCAAGTGTCAAAGGAAGCCACAAATAGATGATGCCCTGAAGGATAAGAAACATTTTTGGTTGCCATATCCTTCAACAGCATGCGCTGGAAGTATGTATTATTTGTTCTATTAATTACAGTATTCCTTCATTACATCACATGTTTCAGTGTCTTTACAGACATTAGATCTACCAAAATTTTCAGTTATTGATTCAATAAATTATTAAATTGTATGTTCTAATTCCAAACATAATTGCAAATAACGTTGTGAATGTTGAGTGACTTCTTAACTGCTCCATTTGGAAGTCGTTGGTATGGTTGGATTTCATCCATAAAAATGTGAGCTTGTCATGTAATGATAAAAAGGTAACATTACACGCTGCAATAGTTTTCTTATATAATTCATTGAATTTATATTGCGCCTTTCAACAACCCAAGGACGCATACAAAGAGAGGGTGAAGAGGCAAACTATCACTGGACTAAGTCACTCAGTTTGAGGTCCTCACCTTTAGTTTCTAGTCACTGATCCTATTTATTTACTGTTCCACACCCTTGAGGCAGACCTAAGTTGGACGCTCTGCAAAACAATCCCAATAAATATTGTACTGTAATAGAAAGCACTGGCAAGTCTGATAATATAGCATAGGTTCATGCACTCCTCCCAAAACCACACAATGCATGCATTTCAGGGCTTTTGACTTTTTACAAATGTACATTTTTCACGGAAACCATCCTACCTTGAGGTCTGAAGGAGTACTATAGTGAACTCAAACAATTAAACCCCATCTTTCTGTTTGGAGTAGACTTCAACCCCTTCAGATGTATGGGCCATGATGTAAATACCATTTTCCTATTTGGTACATCTCACTGCTGTCTCCAAAAAAATTAATCACTTGCTTCATTTGTATACAAATAAAATCCTGAATGACCTACAAAGCCTCATGTTATTTGTTTTTCTTGGGATTGGAAAGATACATGCCTGAAATGTAAAAAAAATCAAATAAAAATCGACCATTACAAGACAAGAATATCATCTTTCCATATATTTAATACATTTTCTTCAGTTACAAATGAAAGCAAGGGGGTGGCGCATTCAATTAGGGTGCCTGGTCTTTCAAGGCCTCGTCAGGATGGCATCCATCTTCATCCAATCACAAAGGAGGATCTGGGCTGGGTATGACTGACAATTGTCACGTCTGCAAAACAAACTATCTACACCATGATCTCTGAAAAGAAAGCAAAATACAGAAAAACATTCATATTGTATGTAACGTTTGATTGTGTCATGTACACGGCATCCAGGGTTTTACATGGTATGGTCATCCAATTCAGCATATCCAGTAGTGCAAATTTGGGTGTAGGAAAACCATACATCTATGTTCACAATTAGTGCATGCATACAACTATCCTAATTGCGTTTTATCTGCGAGTTCAGAATACTTAGCGTTACACACTTATGGTTGAAACCCAAATGTCAGTTACTCGATTATTTAAAGGATAATAATACACCACTTATACTTACTTCATTGCTTATGCAGCGGCTTTAGGTTTGACGACTCGTACACTTGACTCTGCGGCCTTTAGCGCTGCTTCTTTGAGCTCGGGCTTCAACGCAGCGCGCACTGCGCTGGCGCAGATCGCAGAAAAGCGAATGTAGCTAAGGGTAGAGGACAGTCAATAACATTAGCTACAGATGCGTCTAAAGTTTTGAATGATATGAGGACTGGTTGTCACATGTTGAAAGCAAGTGTCACAACTACCGCAATATCTTCAGGCAATGAATGTACATTTTGCATTGAATAAAACACCCCATGCAGCCATGGGCTGGAAGCTAGCCATTGATAGCTTCATGCTAGCAGTCGAGCCATCTGACGTTTTACATGAACGAACTTGCTAGACAGCGTCTGGTAAATATCAATTTGAACGACATAAACACATGTCATTACGGTTAGCAATTGAAACACATTAAATGAAGTACGTTTAATGAATGAAGTACGTTTTATTTACCTTATGCCTGCCTGTCTCCAGTATGCGACCATCTTGCCTGCGTTGTGGTTTCAAGGACAGGTCGGATCTGTACGTGATAGCGTCACGTCTCTATTCTGCCGTACGTAAGAGTTTTAAACGACCAATAAGAAGAGAGGGTTCACACTTGACATTGTCATTCAGATACAACCAGTTTATACAGTCTATGGCCCACCAACCGAGGACCTTGTTACGTCATATTTAGAACAATCTAAAACCAGATTGTTTCTTGTGAGTTGTTTTTTTCTCACTGGATATAAATATAAATGCACGGGATCCTCTTGATATTATGTATTTGTTTAGTTATTTATTTAATCATTAGGCCATGACAGTGGTCATGCCACGGAAACCTGAAACGTTAGCACAACAGTTTCTACAGTTTTTTTAGATACACACTCAAAGGTTATATTTTCGAGTTAGACTGTCGTCGTAATATATGTGGGGAATATATTGATGGTGAAGGTCACGGCGAAAGCAGCAATACATATGTCCACCACCGGGTGAAGAAGTGAAGCACTCGACGTTTCAGATGCTCAGACTTTTTGCCAGGGTGTGCTTTTGCTTAGTTTTTTAAATTGTATTAAATTTAATTTGTTGTATATTTTTCTATGTGCCCCATGGTTTGCCCCAAATTACCTCAAAACCTGCAGGTGGCAGCAATGCGGCGGACGGCGTTCTAATGAGCCTTCATACATAACAGAAGAAGAAGGCGCCCAGAGTGGACGAGAAGTCACTGGAGGCTGATTGGAGGCGTACGATTCCTCCGCCCGCTCCTCCTTCCTTCCGAGTCGCTATCTCGCTTCCACCGCCGTTTCCCACCTCTGACAGAAAGACCTGTAAAATGAAGCTATGGGCGTCAGAGCACATATTCAAGTGAGTTGTTTTTATACTTGCGTGTTAACAACAAGTAATCGCTCAACTCAAATGTGGTTTTGAAGTAGTGAACAACTATCTGTTGCCCAAGTTTGACTGGGCAGCTGGCTAGCCGCTAGCTCAGCCATCGGCGCTAGGTGAAGTCGTCCACTGTAACGGTGTGTGTCCTGGGTAGCGTTACGAACGTTACATGTTACCTTCGTGTCTTAAGATAAAGAGCCGAGGCGCTAGTAGTAGCAGCTGTGTTACATGTCGTATATGTACGCTGTAGGGTGCAACACACGACCAACAAACTGCAGGTTTTGCTATTTCGTAGCACAGGCAGTGACACTCAGGTCAATGTCCTTTTTTTGCTAATTCCAGTTATACCATGTTTTTATGTTTTACGAACCACGCTCTGGTTACATCAGTCAACCCTAGCCGTCCTATTTGTCTGTTTTCAGGACTTGTGTGGTGTGTACCAGATTACATTTATGTAAAAATACTCCTCAAATACAGTTCAACTGTCTCATTAGAATATAGATAAAATATATATATAGATAAAAATGATTTTAATATTAATTTCAGATATCTAATATGAAATGAATATAAAAAATGTAATGCAGCAATCTAGTTAATCCCATTTAACATTAAAGCTATGCTAAATATGTGCCAGTAGCTTTGAATAATTCGTACTACTTCTGCTAACTAAGTTATGTTATTATGTTACTAAGTTAAGTTAAGTAACGCATGTGTGCAAAAGGTTGCCATCGTGGTGAACTCGCATGAACGGTGTAGTATTTCCCCTTTAAAAAAAAAAAAGTTATAAAAAGAATGTCGTCAACAGCCACCCGTGGGAGACGGTGACCAAGGCTGCCATGCAGAAGTACCCTAACCCGATGAACCCAAACGTGTTTGGCGTGGACGTGTTGGACAGGCGGGTGGACTCATCCGGGCGGCTACACAGCACCAGACTGCTCAGCACAGAGTGGGGCCTGCCCTCCATGGCCATGTCTGTGAGTTGGATCATGTGGTCAATAGCACTGTTGTTGTTGTTGTTGTTGTTGTAGCTGTCAACCTTGCCTCTATTGACTAGGTTCAACCTGTTCTGTTATGACCTTGAATATGGTGGTGGAGCACATATGGGGGCTTTGAGCCAACGTAATGTTATCATTATGTAGGTTTACTCTAAAGGTTTAGTCAATCAACCTGGCAACCCCAGTATTTACTAAATGCCGTCCGAACGAGACTCAATGCTGTAAATAATTTGACATTTCTATACGTCAGCTGTGTCACCTTTGACCCAATAACCTTTTCTTCTGAAGGTTTAATTATACATTTGTAAGTAGTTTTTGTTTCTGCTTTTCAATCAAGGTAAAAAAAATCCATGCCCACTTGGCTGCGCTTGCAAAAGAGGTGGTTGAAATGACTTTAAAGTACATTTGAAAGCTGAGCATTCACCAGCCCTCATCTGTTCTTTGTTGTGTTTGTAACAGAGGAATTTCTAGACGTTATCTGTAACCAAAGTAACCCTCCCCGATCTGTGTGATGCAGGTATTGCATCAGCCTGGTGCCCCGTATGGGCGTATGTTTTCAGCAGCTCCTACATTTACATTTTACATTTAGGGCATTTAGCAGACGCTTTTATCCAAAGCGACTTACTGCTTTGCTGCTAATACAGTAAGAAAGTCACCAGAACAAGTTTCAAGCATTGCTATTTGCTAATTGCTAGATTAACCATTGCTAGTATACAACATCTCTGACTAAGGGCCAAGTTACAAAGAGCGATCAAAGTGCCAAATTACAAAGAGTGATTAAAGTGCCAAGACGTACAACAAATAAGAGC
>JAOPJK010000001.1:18387167-18397682 GCA_027123565.1 Phycis chesteri
AAAATATATATATACAGAGCATTCTTTTTATCTCTTTGTAGGCCTACTATAGTCTTGGGTCAGCCATGCTCTTGATGCCGCCACCAAGAGAGATGGAGATTTCCAGCTTGCGGTGTCATGACATTTCTTTAGGGTGAATCCACCAGAGTGGTTGCATTTACGAGTTTCTTTCATAAAAGCTTCACTCTGTGTGTAGATAAACAGCTTGGATATTCACAGTTACACACACACGCACACACACACACACACACACACACACTCCCATACCAGAAAATGCCAGGGAGCCGTGGATGTGAAAAGTTCAATTCACTTCCTTTCACTCTTAACAGCCTGCGCAGAATTTGAAAAAAGCAACAATAAAGGCAAGTACCTGGGTGTTTTAGCGCCAGGGAAGGAGAGATGAGAGAGCCAACATCTAGCAGTATAGAGTCTTTGCATGGATGCATGGGCCTGTGTTGGCACACCTGCCTCTAAACCGTGCATTAATGATGTGTTTATACCTTAAGCAGGAGGGAGACGCTTGTATGCGCATGCGCATGAATGTATCCACTTTCTTTAGGAACGAGCCAGTTCTCTATTAAGCTTGAACGTGCCATTGGGAGAGTGGTTTAGCACTCATGTCGAGCGTTAATCAGAAGTTGTATCGACACTATTCGATGTGGTATAGCAATCTGTGTCGAATTAATGAATTAATTCCCAGGTCATCTCGAAGATGAGTGGATGTCCCTATTCCTCGGTCCCTCAAGGTTGGTTAATATCACCCATCTTGAGACAAACATCTTATCTCTTTAGCCGCTCAAAGAGACGACGGAAGTTGCTTATACAGCATACTATATAGAGGCTGAAAAAGAGAGGCAGTAAGAGAGAGGGAGGGAGAGAGAAGGGGTGAG
This sequence comes from Phycis chesteri, assembly GCA_027123565.1. Lineage (NCBI taxonomy): Eukaryota > Metazoa > Chordata > Actinopteri > Gadiformes > Phycidae > Phycis > Phycis chesteri. Next base: position 18,388,058 of record JAOPJK010000001.1, read on the forward strand.
ATAGCGCCACAGAGCACCTCACAGAGATAACATTATAGTGAAAAAGTTTTGTCTCTGTGGAACGTAGCCTACTCGAAAGTTGATGAACGGCAGAAAAACCGGCAAGTGGAAAAACGTCGAGTCTAGGATTTCACACAAACTCGTTCAAGACTAATTGAACATCATTTGGATTTTCCACAAAAAAAAGCTCTACTTTTGTCCCTATTCAAGCTTTATAGACTTCATAAATTAGGTAGACTGGGTTTTTGAAAGGACTGAATGAGATATGACGAGTCTTCTGGTTTAAAGAAAGGTGCGAGGAAACACGAACAAGCCAAGGTAAAACCTTTTTTTTAAGGTTGGCATATTACAGATGTGTTGAATGTTTCTTACCAGAAAGTAGATCCGACTCGTAAACCACAATGCCCTTCAATGTCAACAAGTCACGAATCTTCGATATGGTCAAAAGTGTTCCTTCGATAACGAGTTTGGCCAACTTAATTTTAAAAGTTGAAGTTCAAACAGCAGAACAACAACAACAACAACAACAACAATAACAACAACAAGTAGTGGGCCACCGCGCAGACAGATTATGCCACATGTCTCACCGCGCCTAAAACTTTATTCACTGACAACTGCAACTGCAAAGGACGCGCCTCTATTTTGGAAGCCATCCGATTGTAAAAAGGTCAATGCACGTGCAAGGCTGCGAGCACTTTGAAGACGGTTTGTGTGTGGGCGCGCGCGTGTGGGCGCGCGCGCGCGTGTTTGTGAGACCGTGCGCCAGCGTGAGTGCAAAAAAAAAAAAAAAAAACCCGTCAATCTCCATTTATAAAATCATACACTGCGTTGGCTATTTATTAAAAACAAAAAATGTGGCCAAGTGGAATCATCGTGAACAGCAACAAATCGCATTTGTTATAGGGGAAGATCATTGCTCATTCAAGCACGTAATTGCCCTTTTCGAATTCATAGAGAATGAATCTGGTGGATGGCAATTCTCTTTCTCATTTCTTTGTGCAAACACAGTCACTGACTTGACTGCAGACTTGCAACAAGAAAAAAAAGAATTGCCTGGCGCCATTGTTACGTGATTGTTTACTATATTGAGAACACGTAACCACCTGCTCATTGGAGAGGAAACTGTCGCCGTCTCACACAGCAGGTCGTATAAATACCGTCTGTCACATGGGCATGGCGATCTATGATACGGTGTTGACCACTGACATGTCATTGATGGGTTTATGATTGAGATTAATTATCATCTCGAATGCTGACATCTGTAACTGTGTTGTATTTCAGAGGCTCTATTTTATAATTATTATTTCATAACAAGCAATTCATGAGCGGGCTTATTAATTAATTGTTAGACGATGCACTCTGCTGTGGCTTTTCTTCAGTCGTTGAATGAAAGCGTGTCATCGCTCATCGCGTCGTGTCGCCATCGGATTTCATTTATTTTCATTTCAGAATTGGCGTAAAGCTCGTCCGTGAACCTTGACATTACCCTGCGCTCGGTGACAAGTCGCACTGGTATGTTGAGACAAGCTCTTTGTCAGTTATTACGAAGCCATTGAGTTGTGGTGATCTGTGTTCTTGACCTTTCGCTGTGTCTGCTCCTTGCCTCAACAACTTCACGAGTTGCCGCAGTGAATGGGGTGGAATCTGTACCTGTGTTATTAATGGCATTTCTAATATTTGCCCAAAGAATACGCAGGCTTGGAAAATTGATTCAAGCTTTGAATACAAAGTTCTAATTCGTCACGCATCACTTGAAGTCAATTTTTATCACAGTGACAACGGAGACACGTAGTGTCATTTTCTAAGACAAGACGTTATAATAAAGTCGGTAGCTATGGTAATGCATGCGGCTGTACCTGTACAAAGACCCACCCGTTTCTGTTGTGGTATAACAATGCCCCCTAGTGATATCTCACGTTGCATGTAAACGTGCAACGACGGCTGAGTTCTGCAGCTTCGCAACCTGTGAGGGAAAACCGGTCGATGGGTTTAAAAATATGCTCCACATCGATAGGGTACAGTGGTACAGCACAACACAGTGTTTATGGAGGTTCAATTGCATGTGGAATCAGTGGCACGCTTTGTGGTTAACATAGATGATGAAGCATGGTGTGACAGTCAAACAGCAAACTTGTTTTAAATGTAGGCCTAGCTATAGGCCTACATCGTTATCACATGCCATGTTAGTTCCGCTGGTATTATTTCTCTAATCTTGGTATTATTTCCATGTGAACTGACCACTAGATGGTACTTCGGAGCACATGTATGCTGCAGAACACACGCGAGTGTGTTCCACCTAAATAGTAACTTATAAATAATGTGGATAGATTTCACCAAGACCTGTCGGCTGCAAGCCCACACAGTCTATTGTATGCGGGCCACTTTTGGCGAGTTCTCTGTCTGCGATTCAGGAGCTGAGGTTGGCCCATGACATGTTATGTGTTCATGGCTGAAATTGGTTGTTCAGTGTCTAGTTAGACTACTAATTAAATGAAGGACAACCCCCACATCACAACACACGCACACACACACACACACACACACACACACACACACACTGTACATACAAAGTGTTTCAGCTCTCTCTCTTTGTCACACACACACACAACCACACAAAAATACACTATATATACAAAATGTTTAATCTCTCTCTCTCTTTATCTCTCTCTCTCTCTCTCTCTCTCTCTCTCTCTCTCTCTATCACACACACACAGACGCACACCCACGTGCGCGCACACACACACACACACGCGCACACACACCAGAGTTGCCAATTTTTAAATTGTCACTTTGTTTCTGTCAGCAGATCCGTCTCTACTCTTAAACGTGTCATGGTGCCGCTCAACAGAGAAAGTGCAATGTGTTCATCCCAAATTAAACACTGGCAGATGTTTGCTGCTCTTCTCTACCCTCTATTTGTCGCTGCCGCGGAAACTACTTACAGTTCAGCAAATAAAAAATACCTGGCAACGCACTCAATATAACTCTTCTATTCGTGTCTCGGGTTTCTTTTTTCACGTTAATGCCTGCAGAAAAATCGGTTGGAAACCATTGAAACAGAAGCACTGTTTAAAACTGGATGACATCTTCATCGAGCAGAGGGCACCACCAGACGCAAGATCATTTGAGCGATGTTTGAGGGAAAGTGTTATTCGACAGAGTTTTACGAACAGACAGCTCTTCCTGATCGATCCTGTTCAATCTTTGGAAACCGTGACAACCGGTTTGGTATTCACGTTGGCCCCACCCGGGTAGACTTTAGGACGGATGTCGATTTTGAGTTTTCACGGCTTCCCCCAAAGAGACCAGAAGGTATACCCGCCATAACCAACACGGGCCGCATGGTGACTGAGCTCTGTGAGGTTTGTGTAGGATCTGCTGATCACCGGGAACCCTGGGCGATGACAATCAACGTGTAACCACCAGGTAGTCTTATTACGAAGCAATAATTAGTAATAAATATCAGCTCCCCAGCAATTCAGAGGAATAACCTCGCCTCTGGCATGCTCATGGAGCTAAAGATAATGAAACAAAGATTGCAATTAATTAATAAACTGAACTGAGCATGACAGACTTGGTAATTAATGTCCTTTGATGAGCAGAGGAGAGCACGTGAAGTCAAAGTTAGATGATTCAACTCACTCGTCAAAGCGGCTGCTTTTAACAGAGAAGCGTATTATAGGCACACACACACACACACACACACACACACACACACACACACACGCGCGCGCCCGCAAGGCCTATCTTAGCCCGCCGTCAAACGACGGCGGCGTTCCTCATGGCGTGCGGCCGCGCCGAATTACCACGCTGGTCGCGAAACCATCCAATTACAGGATTCTTCATATCGAACCGCCGCGCGGGGACACGTTGACCCGGCCATGTCCAATCTCTCCTTCATAAAAATCTCCTCGTATTTCTCTGCGGCGGGGTGGTGGTGGTGGTGGTGGAGGGTGGAAGGAGGAGGAGGCGGAGGGGGGAGTAATTGAAGTACCCAGGTGGACCTTTCAGTGATTGATTTGGCCATGCTTACTTTTAAGTGTCGGCCAAGCTGGCCTGCCATCCTCCCCGAGAGGGGGAGTGGGGGGGGGGATGGAAAAAATGTCTGGAACATAGAGGGGAGGAAGGATGGAAGACGGGAGGAAGGGAGGGAAGGAAAGGAGGAGAGGAAGGACGATGGGGGGGAGAGAAAGGGAAGGGAAGCGTGCGGCAGTGCCAAGGCACTCGCTGGCTCCGCGTGAATGTGCTGCTCGGAGAGCTCAGAACACGCGGCCCATCGCCCCGGAGGACCGGCTTAGATCGTTGTGCTTTTTTTTTCTTCTTCTTCTTCATTCATTCAATCGCATTTGAATAGATTTCCCTTCCTGGCCACCAAAACGTGGATGTAAAAAACAGGGGGTCCCTGCAAGGGGGCTTATTGATTATCCAATATGTGCCGCCGAACAAAGATGTCTACATTACTATTGGCAGCAGATGGCGATGGATTGTGAATGAATGCTGATTGATGAACGCAATCAAGCAGAATGGCCTTGATTTGTGGTCTCCAGACCCACGCTTGTGCATCCGAGTGTGAGAGATTATGTGTGTGTGTGTGTGTGTGTATCTGTGTGTGTGATATCAATGTTGCGGTGTAATACAAGCAGTTACATCATCACCACTTAACAGTATTACAGGCACTTTGCTCGACTTTATTTTCTTTTGCACCCAAGGGAGAAAACGCAATTCAAATGTTAAATGTCTTTAATACCTGTGGGTTGGGAATACTACATGCGAATAGGCCTATATATTCAAGTGTGTGTCTGCATGTGTGTGTGTGTGTGTGTGTGTGCATGTGTGTTCGTGTGAGCATGAGTGTGTGTGCATGTATGTGTGTTTATGTGAACATGAGTGTGTGTGTGTGTGTGCATGTATGTGTGCATGTATGTGTGCGTGTGTGTGCGTGGGTGCATGTGTGTTTGTGTGAGCATGAGTGTGTGTGCATGTATGTGTGTTTGTGTGAGCATTAGTATGTGTGTGTGTGCATGTATATGTGCGTGTGTGTGTGTGTGTGTGTGCAGCGTATACTGGCAATAATCCTCTCCACAGTAATATAAAAGCAAGCGATGCAAGGCCGATGAACACATCCCTGTGATTGAGATGCAAATTAAAATGGAGATGCGCAGATAGTGGCGACAAAGGGCCCACGCTGTCACTCAAACCCCGCGCCTTTTGTGCCTCCGTTGCGCCACCGCCGCACAAAACACACGCGAGCGAAAACGCGCAAACGTCCGCGGACGCCATGGTTATTTTTTTGCTAATACCCACATTGTGTGCGCTGATGTATTTGCTTTTTTTTTTTTTTTCAATCTTTACTCTTGTTTACATTTCCTTATCTCTTTACGTTCTCTTTTTTTTTTCCCCCCCGTGTTCTACTTTCTGTTGTGGCATATCCACATTTCCTGTCTGGGATTAATGAAGCGCCACGCTATGTTTCATATTGCATTTCACCCCGTTGCACTTTATCTCAGCGCATCGCATTCCTAATTGGCTGTTTTGTATGTTATCTCTCCAAATGTGAGACACCGCTCTGTCACCGTTGGACAATGCCACGTTCTTATCTAATCTAGTATTTATGAAGACACTACACTACACTGCAGATACTACTTGTTTTTTTTGGTTTCCTCCAAATAGCCCAGAGCGGCGTCCTCCTGCTCGGGTGAAGGGTTTTTCTCTGGGCTTGATGTGATGCGATGCGATATAGGATGGGATATAATCTTGATACTAAGTAAAGAGAGCAGAACACACAGGACAAATGTTGATACTGCACACACACACACACACACCGCGCAGCCAGTAAACATGTGGGAAGTGACAGCTGACAAGAACTCAAGGTGAAGCCAATGCAAAGAGGCTGCAACACAGTGACAGCTAGAACCAGAGACAGGGATAGAGAGAGGGAGGCAGACAGCGAGAGAGAGAGAGAGAGAGGGAGAGGGGGCGAGAGAGAGAGAGAGAGACTGAGAATGAGAGAGAGAGAGAGAGAGAAATAAGAGCAAATTTGAAAGACTGAAAGAATGAGAACAAGAGAGTGCGAATGGGAATCACTAAGCATGATGGGAATGTTTTTTGAATAAATTATATTTTTTCCCTCTTGCCTCTCTTTAATCTAATTTATGGTGATCTCGTGCATATATATCGTATGAACTGGTGCATACATTGTATGAACTGGTGCATACATTGTATGAACACATCTATTGGTGAAATGTGAGCAGTAGGCCTATACTTTAACATTTACATCATTTCAGTAATAATAGTAGTAATGTCAGTAGTTTCCAGTCATGTTCTTTCCCGACGCCTCACATATAAAAGCTTTGCCTTAACATCAGATAAATCCAAAACCCAAAGATATTATTGATGGGTTTTTTCACAGACCAAAAAAAAAGTTTTACTTTCTGGAACATCTTAATATCGATTTATTGTGTCTTGTCCAATACCAAGCCAGCAGGTTGAGTGATAAGGCGTCCTTTATTTTAATTACGCCTTTGAATAATTCATTCGTGTTACATCACAACAATTAGCTGGACGCAGAGGCGTTGGAGAACAACAGATGTGCTGAACACCTAATCACCATTCATGGCAAACCGGACGTTGAGTTCAAAGAACTTCTGCCACTGCCAATAGCACTCCAACCCAGTGTGCTTCAGAAATCTTAGTAGCGCACGCGGTCTTCAAGAAAAGCAGGACAAACAACTATTTTATTTTTGTAGTCGTTTTCAATTCAATAAAAAGAAAAAACAATAAGTGGTTGCTGATCAATTGGTTGTCATGGGGATGATGTTTCGTGGCTAATTGCAGTTCAGCTCTAAAGATTTTGCTTTGGGGTTTGAACGCGGTAGAACGACGCATACTTAACCCAAGCTGAGCTTGTGACTCTTGTATGTAAAGTGAAATGGATCATGGTATCATTGACAGTGAAGGGGTCCGATCCTTAGAGAGGGACTATGGAAAATCCATAATATTGTGTGCACTGTGACCCTTCACACCCATCTAAACGGAGGAATAGATTTTTCTGTCTTATTGAGCTAGCTTCACCAAACAAAGATATTATTCATCCCAGTGTGTGTTCATTAGCAGAGGCTTTTTCCTCTGAGAAACACGACAGACTTCACACTGAGTGGCGTTTTCGTTTGTTTGTTTCATTATACTGCTTGGTATGCTTAAGTGCAGGCCACTAATGTTCTCAAAATGAAACACAAACACAGGGCTGCGCCGGCTGGTATTTCCTCGAGATGGAGGTAAATATTTCATTTATAGAGGTGTGATAAGGGGCAAGGTGCCACTTATTGGTTATGTCAACTTTGGCCCGGCGAGTGCGTTGTTACCGTTGTTGTAACGTGAGAACAAACAGCGTCGGACACTCTTGTGGACGACTTTCTGAGTGTTTGTTGTCATTCTTTTGGTATGAATTTTCACGAAATTAAATTCTCACCCATTATCATGTTTTTGTGCGAAATTGCCCTCTATTTTCCTTCCCTAGTTGTTATTTTCCCTTTCCCCTTGCTTCAGAACTGCTCGATATCAATGCAATCTTCGCGTGTGTGGTGCAGAGATTTGTAAACACCCATTTTAATTACCTGGAAAACTCAATCCCGTGTAATTTCAGCTGACCTTTGGTGTTTAATGGCTGTATTGATTACAGACGTCCTCACAACTAATATTGGAACTTTTCACGTGAATTTGCATACCCGCCCCCTCCCACCCACACACACACACACACACACACACAACCACACACACACACACAACCACACACACACACACAACCACACACACACACACACAACCACTCACACTCACACAAACACCGGCAGACACACAAACACTCACATGCACACAAACACGCTCAGAGTCAATAGGAGGCTAGCGAAGGAAGAGCTAAAATATTTATAGATAGTGCATATTCATCTGAGGGCCCTTTTGTATCACCCTCCGCATCACTTTTACTCTTTAAATATTTATCCCCTGTTTAGATAAATGGAGGAGCCTCCTATCCGGACCGTTGGGGTGTCTGCATGAATACAAATGTTAAAACTTTACAATAAAGATAGTGCAACATCCCTGTCTCCTGGGGCAACGTAAACGGCACCTCGGTTTCCTGCGGCCCTTCCTTGCGTTTTGTAATTGGCCTGGGGCTGACACCGTGGTACAGACGGGCTGCTTACACGGTGTTATGTAGATTAATTGCAACGCACATCCTTTTAGGGGGGGGGGGGGGTCCATGCTAAGCACACAAACGCGCGGCGGGATGCTCGTGTCCAGTGTGGTCCGACGTCCACGATCATTAGCGTCCTAAATGTGCAAAATGTGTGAATGGTGTGTGAAAATGTGAAAATGTATGAATTAAACAAAATTACATATAGGAATATCAATAAACACAGAAATCGCCCCTGCAGTCAAGATGATAAAAGATAAAACCATTGTATTATCATGGATGTGTGTTTGCTCGTCTGACCTTATGAATGTACAGGGACTATGGAGTAGGGAAGTGTCACACAAAGTTTGTCACATCTGGTTGTTCTACACAGACTGGAGGACTAGACCTTCATCAAGCTTTAATTAATATGTTCCAGGTGGTCCCACCGAAACGAGCCAGGAGATGTGCCTCTATGTCTCAATCACTTGCCCTGAATAAACATATCCTCGACTATAAAAGGAACCAAGGGCAAACGAGAGTTATATAAGGGAGCCCAGGTGGTTGAAACTAAGTGATCCTGTCCAAAAACCGCAATATCGTCAATTGATTAGTCATTCCTGGTCTAATGACAGAATTTATGAGGGTGTTTGTTTTGAATAGCGGGCCACCTCTCCCTCGGTGTGCAGTCTTTACTCATAGTGCAGGCGGATGAGACGCCCCGGGATGGAGTGCTTGTGAGCCGATATGGGAATCTTTATGGGTTGTTAGCGAGATCAGTTACCGACGCTTCCCTCCGACTTAACGCCGCCCTCGGAAATTAAATCTGCGTTCTAATCCCTTACACATTCCATACATTAATCACGAAGCCATTACCCCTCGCGAGTCTGTTAAAGGAAAACGACACTCTGTACTTAGCGATTCCAAACAATCGAGTCAACCCAGCGGTAATAAACTCTCCCCGGTTTTGACCGAAAACGGAGCACATTAGGAGGAGATTTCGCGTCAGCCATCACTTAATGTGCGCCAGCCGCCGGGATTTATCGCCGCCCAATGGGCTGCAGCGGCGGCGCGCGTCTCTGTTCAGATTGGCGTGCGGACGTGGGCAGCGACGCCTGCCACCACCTGCTCCGTCGCGCGTCTCTTTGTGGGCACAGGGGGTGACTCATTTTGAGGAGCGGCGCGGCGACGTCTCGGGTGACAAGGGGTTCGATGAGTTTGGGTGACGAAGCTCAAACAACTTTTTTTTTTTTTTCTTCTTTTTTCTTTTTTTCTTTTTCTTGGGGTGCTATTTCTAACAAAGTGCCTCGAGCGCTTCGTTCGTGGCTCTGCTGAAGTAACGGACGATTTAATGCCTCGGCAATTTGATGGTTCAATTCATGGCACTGGATGGTTTTGTATATATATATATATATATATATATATATATATGTGTGTGTGTGCGTATAGATATAT
>JAOPJK010000002.1:1254436-1265962 GCA_027123565.1 Phycis chesteri
CTTTTGCTTTTCTTTTTGGTAGCATTTTCCACTTGTTCATCACTATTTCTTTTACTCGAACAACCCGTAAAGAAACGACTCATGGAGGTTTGCTGAGGTCCGCTTATTTCAGTGTAATGCTGCAGCTGTACCTAACCTGCATACGGCACCTGTGCATTGCGCTGTTCAGTCCGGTCGGGTACCAGTGTCAGGAACTTATTGTCCACCAAGCCATCACAGTGCAAAAAATTATTATGATCGGAACACAAGCCATTTCACGGCCTAGTAGTAACAGCTCTGTGGCCCGGTACCGGTCCCCGGGCCGGGGGTTGGGAGCCGCTGGTCTAGACCATAGGCGCATAGGCATCGTTTACTCGTTCAATAAATGTGACGCGCCGATGCATGGGTTCAGGCAGTTTTGCGCAAGTTTAAGATGTTTCCGCGTAATTTGTCAGCTGTGATTAAATGCCTTTGATTGTTTCGTCCTCAAATCTACGATATTCAAAATCCCAATACCACCCCTAGCCCCCCCCCCCCCTTTTCTGTGAGTTCCTTAGCCCACCCAAAAGTCAGAACCTAGAAACGCACCTGAATGAAGCCAAACATAAGCATTCAGCAGCACTGAGGGTCTCAGCATAGTGGCCTTCCTCGTTCAACTCCTCTAATAAATAATACAATCCCACTTCCACTTGCTCTTTCTCCAGGTTTCAAGAAGCGCTTCTCCCTGCAGGTCTCCGTCAAGTGGCAGCACTTCAACCCCAAGGTCAGGACCCCCGCGGTGGACGGGCCCCGAGAGTTACCCCCGCGCCTTCGCTGCCCCCGACCCCCCGGCATGACCTTCAACAGGGCTCCGGGAGCGCCCGTCTCTCTGCCCCCCGCCGGCCCGGGCCTGGGCGCCCTCACCGCGCCCGTCTCTCTGCCCCCCGCCGGCCCGGGCACCACGGCGCCGTGCGCCCTCACCGTGCTCAACCAGCTGTGTGAGGCGTCGTGCGGCGCCAAGCCCGTCATGAAGCTGGAGTTCCGCCACGTGGACGCAGGCAGCCGCGTCTACGTCACCTACGAGGTGCAGGTGCCCGGCCTGCCCCGCCCCTTCAGCGGCACCGTCAGCGCCCCGCTGGGCCGCAGCACGGCGGGGACCCTGGGCGCCGTGCGGCGCCTGGCCGCCGGGCAGGTCCTGGGCGCCGTACGGGCGCTGGCCCGCTAGGCCCGCCGCTACGGGCTGGAACACACCGGGTCGCTGCAAGACGTTTGGAGTGCTTTATTTATGTTTGAAACACGGTTTGGTTTTTGTTCTGCATGGTTTTTATTCATGTTCTTGAAGGTTGCAAGCCGTCTTGTTTAATGCATGCTTTTATTGTGTTTGTGTTTTTTGTTTTGTTCTATTTTAATGAAAAATCAAGGCGCTGTTTATGGTGGAATTGAATTGCAGTGTGAAATTGTTATAAAGATGATCTAATGGATGGTTATATTGTGAAAAATATATTTTGTTCTATATTCTGCAACTTTTGTGTTGGACATGTTGGTTTAATCTTGCATGATTAAATGACTGGCCCACATTAGTCTACAATTCTTGTTTCAGTGTTGGATTGAAAGTGAATGTGTACTATGTCTTTACATCATACAATAAACCTTTTAAGCCAGTTCATCTCTCAAAGGGAAGCTAGGATGTTACCAGAAACACATGGCATAGAGCATCAAGATGGGTTTGGGAAACGGCTCACACGGATACCAAAAAGAAATGAAACCCATGTATCAGTAGATGGTTCAATGGACAGTCAAAAACCGATAGTTGCAGGGATGAAAACAGGTGTATCTAATGTCAATTATTGAGATGAATTGATAATTAACTCAATGGGCTACACCTGTTTGTATCCCTTCGACAGGATCTTTGAAGTGATTAATTGCACTATGTTTTTGATGAAAAACATTTGCATTCATTAGAGACATGGACATCAAAACTGGCTTATCTGCCACAGTTGACTTAGTGGCTTCAGGTAGCTTGATATTTGGTTTAAGTCATTGTCCACTCCTGAGTGAAAAAAAAAAAAATCACCTGGCAAGTGATTGGATGAACCATCTGTCTCTGACGTGAATCACGTAGTTCCTCATAGAACACTGATTAGACCGAACCACTGGTTCGGCCACAAGCCCATAAATTGAAGACTGGCAAGGTTGAGTCTCACATGAATTATGATCTTGTGAATCCAGCTTTCTCACAAGGTAACTCCTGCTTCCTTCCTATAGGCAAACTGAAGTGGGTCTAGTTATGCAGCACAAAGCTCTATGCATGATTTCCAACCCACAGGGATCAGAGGGAGAAAGAGAAAATGCTACAGTACAACAGAAAGTTGGTCATTACACACCTTAAAGGCACGCAGCCAAACCCTTCTGGGCCAGGTACCTTGTTCGGATGACTTTCCAAGTCTATGATGCCCTAAAAGAAAACCCAGACGCAAACAGTATGTAAAAAGTGATGCAATTCTGTCAAACAGCTTGGATTTGATTATTCGCACTACAAAACACATTCAGTTTCATACAAAAGGAATACATACACCAGTCAGACAAAGCCTTTTATTTTGTAATATATTTTAATGACTTTGATTGATCAGGGGTTATAAGGCATGTTTTACAAGGTTCCACGACCATTTATATAACAGAACGGCTTGTAACTGATATGGCAAGCTTGCTTGAATAAAATACGCTTAAATCATTTTGTAAAAAACAATGAAGTGTGTGAAATGTATGGGTCATTTGGTGCACAATCCTGTTCCTTCGTGTTTTAAACAGTGATGCAGGCTGTTGATTTTTCGTGTGTGGTGACTGGGGTCATTCATATGGAGCCATTCCCAAGAGTGCAGAGAGGCTTTTTAAACCCCTGAGGTCTTCTTCCTGATCTCCTCTACGAGGTCCACCCTGGAGACATCAACCTGTAAAGTGAAAGCCACGGGAGGTTAAAGGTTATGCTAAACGACCAAACAGTGTTCATTTGAAAACAGACCTCAAGGCCTGTCATGTGAAGAGTCAGGGCTAGTCTGGGTAATTGACCACGACCATCCAGGCTCTAGTGCTGCGCTGAGCACAGACATGACATAAATGGCTCAAGTTACATAGTTCAGGATATATCAAAACCCAAACAACAAAGTTTTCTCGCCATCGTTTCTTCTCTGCAACGTTGCAGGTAGAGCTGCAGCTGGTGCAATTCATGAAGAACGAACGAATACGAGCGTTCACAGTATTATTGTCACGGCCTCGCGAGCGGACCGAGATGTGGCTGGTAGGCGCAGAGCGCCGTCCTAAAGGTCAGTGTCAAAGTGTAATATGTTTTAAATGTTGATGTTGGAGCGGAGATGGGCTTTCTGGAGCTTGGCGCTCCGCTCGGTCAGGCTTGGGTCTCGGGGGGGCAGCAGCGCCATAGGGTAGCACCGATGCTAGGCTGAGCGCGGCCATAAGGAACGAATGAATGGCAACACTGACGCTGGACTCTTTGGTCATTACCACAGACTGTGTTTGCACTTGGTCCAGCAGTTCAGGACAATTCGGTGGCACATTCAATGACAAGTGTACACTTTAAACACTTTGTAGATTTTCTTAATTTTATTTTAGATTGTCTGTATGAGGCTTGCACTGTGTTTATTGCTCATTGTCATGCACCAACCACCAAGTCAAATTCCTTTTATGTCAGAAAGAAAAAAGAAAGATCAGAAAGATGTTTATTGCCAAGTTGGTTTGCACCTACGAGGAATTTGACTTGGTGGTTGGTGTGCGAAAGTAAACAACCAACAAACAACAATAACAATAGACAATCAACACAATGGTGGGGCCTAGTATAGTTTAAAAAGTAAAGTTGAGGTAGCTAGTGTTTTAGTAACCAAGTGTCTTACAGTGTTTTAAAGTGCAGTAGTGCAGTGCAAACCTTCTTGGCAATTCTGAGTCTGCTGACACGGTACAATATTTATATTAAAATAGTCTGAGGGTAATTGTACTGGACTGGAATACAAGTAGGCGATTCAAAGTTGACTCAAAATATCATTTTAGATATGTTATCATGTGACAAAGGATCTTCAATATTGCTCAGTTTTTACGAAAAAAAAAAAAAGGTAAATGGTAGCAACTAAAATGTAAAATGACTTACTGAAACCTTGTTTATTAACAGTACTTCCACGTGAGTCTATTGGCTGCTAAAGCCACCCCCCCCACCGTGACGAGGGCCGAAGACGTTCAAAGAGGAACCACGGGTCTCTCACCTCCTCTCTTGTTGCCACGGTGCGGAGTTTCACCACACCGTCTTTCAGCTCCTGCTCCCCCAGGATGGCCACTAAGGGGATGCCTGAGTCCTCGCAGTGCTGCAGCTGGCTCAGCAGCTTGGGGTTCTTCTTGTACATGGACTCAGCCTGCGCACACACACACAGACACAGACACAGACACAGACACGCACACGCACACGCACACGCACACGCACACGCACACGCACACACACACACACACACACACTAGGTGAGTGAAATATTGCGATACTCCTGAATCAATAAAAAAAAATGTCAGCCTCATCTCCAACAAAACAAAGTGCCGTGGCCCTGGCCGTGGGGCGCACCTTGATGCCGGCGTTCCACAGCTCCGTCACGAGCTTCAGCCTCTCCTCCAGCAAATTCTTCTGCGCAGACGCCACCATGACCTGGATTTCCGTGGTGCGCACCTTCTCTGCCTGGGGAAGTAAGGCGTTGCATCAGAGGTCACGGGGCGGATTCCCACAGCGCGTGCGTTGGGGGCTGCGGCGTCCACTCACCTCCACCTTCTGCTCCATGATGGAGAAGATCCTCTCGATGCCGATGCTGACGCCCACGCAGGGCACCTTCTTGCCCTTGGGGTCGAACATGCCCACCAGGCCGTCGTAGCGGCCGCCGCCCGCCACGCTGCCCACGCTCACGCTCTCCTCTCCACTGGGGGCGTCTGGCGCGGGGGCCTGCGCCACACCGGCCTGGGTGAGCAGCGCCTCGTAGATGATGCCCGTGTAGTAGTCCAGCCCACGGGCCAGGCTCAGGTCGAACACCACCTGCGTGGGAATGGACGCGGTCACGTGGGTGTGCAAACTCAAGAGCGGGTCGATAGTGGAATGTATCACGCAGCGCTTCGGTTAATGGTGGCCTCCCTGTGTCTGTCTGACCTTATCGGTGACCTGGAAGAGCTGCAGGTAGCTGAAGAGCTGCTTCATATCGCTGAGTCCGGCACAGGCTTGCTTACTCTGGGACATCTTGGCGTCTTGAAGTAGGCGCTCCGCTAGGTCCATCCCTCCTACAGTAACACAAAGCCACAAAGAGATACGCAGGCTTACGGAAGAGCGCAAGGGATGGGACATCAGCAGCAAAGCGTAGACGTGGCATTGCAGAACTACAGATCTCACAGGTAAAACTGAAGGGAGAGAAAATGATGACAAATATCATCGTCGTCATCATCATTTTTGTTTTAATCCTGAAGAATGGATATCAGTCCATTGTGAAACTTGGTACCAAACCGAGGACACCTTATGCCAGTAAAAGTGAACAAAGATCTCAATGAACATTTACCATTTAACAACTGAGCGGTATCAATTTCCACCCCCAAAGGGTCAACAGTGAGGCACACCAGAAGCCCTGAGTAATCCACACAGTGGATCTCTTACCCTGCATGCTGACGTACTCCCCAATCTGGTCGGCAGCTTCCTCTGACAAACCCTTCTCCTTCACCATCTCGTTCTTCACATCCTCCCAACACATCTAGCAAAGGACAGGTTGGGTAGAGGTTTTAATAGAATATACATCCCAATGTCTACACAATATTTTGGCCAAGGTAACCAAGCATGGGAGGTTCAATAACATTAATGTACAGATTCACATTACATCGTAGTTAAGGATCCGTTAGTTTGTGTAATTCGGTGCATCAGTAAATAAGTAAAAAAGTGAGAAGATAATAATGGTGCTTTAAAGTGGTAATCTCAAATATTTTCAGGTAAATAAATGTTACGTCCATCTATTGCTGAATGAGGCAAGACAATGGCGATTGAGTCGATGGCTAAGTGATGAAAGCCCCAGCATTTGCAGAATTATATGTTACGAACTACGACCTGGGTGTCGGTGGCGACTACGTTGTGATCTATGGGAACATTTACCACTTATCACTAAAGAGAACAAATGGTCCATGAGATTTCCACTTTAATAATCCCAGAGGAGAAAATCAGGAAATACCTTATCCAATTTGTCAACCGTTGAGCAAATGGTGCGAAACTTTTCATCAGGGACCCCGCACACCGCAAACATCCCATCCAAAATGCGTCTGTCGTTCACCTGGATTTAAATGGGAGCCCATTAAATAGAGTGTGAGTGTTTCTGCATGCTTGTGTTTGATATTGAAAAACAGGGTTGTAATGGGGCGGGGGAGGAGCGAGTGCCCGGCCCACCTTGATGTGGAAGTCCCCCAGGTCCAACTCACTGAGGATCTCATGGACGATCCTCAGGCACTCTGCGTCAGGTATCATGGGGTCGTACTGGCCTGCTATGTCAAAGTCCTGTAGAGGGACAAGCACAAAAACATCAGTCAAGGCCAAAGGTCAACTTTTACTAGCGAACACCACTGATGACAAATACACTGCCAACAAGGACGGACTTAAGACCAAACTCAGAATGACTTACACACTGGTAGAACTCCCTGTAGCGGCCTCGGGTCATGGCTGGGTTGTCACGACGATAGACCTTTGCGATGTGGTAGCGCTTGATGTTGCTGATCTTGTTCATGGCAAGGTAACGAGCAAAGGGAACCTGAGAGGGGACTTGTCAAGGACACTAGGGTATTTCACCCAGGAGGTGGGTTAATTAACTGAGTGGTACATACCCTTCATTTAAGAAAAAAAATTATTTGAGTTTTAATTTGACCCTTTATTTAGAATATATAATTTAGTTACATCCCTGTGTTTTGGAAAGCCATTGATGATGTTATCTCATAGATGTTTGAATGTCTTTGGCACTGGACAGCGGTTTTTGTTTTACCTTGCTGTATTAAATGTAATGTAAAAAAAGCCTTTTCAACATAAGCAAGAGTGATGCATGCTTGACAAGGATACGGTGAGGTCATATCTCAGGGACAGCAGCTCGCCTCCTTGGTCCTTGAGGTCGTAGATCAGCTTGGAGTCTTCTCCGTACTTCCCCGTCAAGGTTTCCTACACAGTATCCAAAGTAACACCAAAGCAATCATTGGCAATAAACCAATTCCTCCATTGTAACTTTACTATTGTGATACCAGTGGCCATGGTACCTTGAGTTCAAAGACGGGCGTGTCGATGGTTTCAGCACCGTGGCGTTTGAAGCAGCTGATGATGGTGTTGAAGACCTTCTCGCGGATGGCCATCTGCTTAGGGTTGTAGTCTCTCGTTCCCTGGGAGACAGGATGAAAAGACAAGGACCAATAAGAGACTCATTTCAACATGTTCCATATGAGACAGGTAGAAAAGACCAGGACCAATAAGAGACTCATTTCAACAAGTACATGGTCCATATGTGCCATCTTATATTGGTAAGTGTGGGTGTGCTACTTCGAACAAAAGGGTCGCATATTTTGTTGTTACATTTTTTTAGTAGTGTTATGACATTTGTGTTGCAATGTATGTATTAGGACTATGATATCTTAATTACTTAACATCTTATGTCCAATTTAAACCTACTTGGCTAAAATGTTTCAGTAATGCCCTATTAGCACTAAACTAGAGTCACATACGGATACACAATGATTGTTTTCAGGTATAGTATGTAAAACGTACATTTTAACCAGCACATGCAAGGTTAAAGCTAGCCAATGGAAATGTATGGTAATCTTAACATTTCTCTGTTGATTTTAAACATATTCTCAATTTGATTCATATGATCTTACCTTGGGAGTCTTGAGCACAAATTGGTGTTTGCCATCATCTCCTCCCAATCGTAACTTCAGCTCCAACAGTTTCGCTACTTCCTCATCAATCTGGAAAACAACAAAAAACTAAGGCTTGCGTGTAAATGCCCTAAATCTTACGATCAGAGGATAAGGAAAACATTGGTGAACCTGGGAATTGTATTCCTCCGGGCTTACCTGAACGACAGTCATGCCAGCAACAGAACGCAGAGATCGTAACATTCCAGTGCGACACGCAGAGAAACCAGCAAATGTTCGGAGCGTGAAAGCCCCCAGTGTATTCATCCCGGCAACCGTTATCACCAAAATAATAATCAAAATAACAAAATTGGTAAATATAGTCCCAAAAATCCGTACAGGGATGAAGTTCAACAAAGCATCACAGGTCAAGCAAGGTCCATTGACCAGCCACACCACCCAAGAGGTCAGTCATCAACATAGGAATTTCACAGGAATGTTCCAGAAATGTCCAACAGAGGGATGAGGTAGAGGACAGTTGAGGTAGGAGAGAGCAACGGCGCAGGACGCAGTCAGACCAAGGTTGTGGTGACGGTGATGGTTGTCCAAAGGGCCCCAGCAGGGAGAACAGGAGAAAATTGGTGAGCAACCCTAGCACTAGGTGGGTGGCAGGGGGCATGACGCATCATCACAGAGTGGGAAGTGGAACATGAAATGAAGGGTCAATCAACAAACCTATCCCAACCAACAGGCAGAAATACAGATCTGAAATTGACTAGGTCTCCCATTATTGTCAATAGTATAGCAACTAAGTATAGCATAGATTTTAACAATTTACAGTGAATACAAGTCGTTAATATGAATTACTTACAATGTGCAAAAGATGTCTGTGGCATTAGGGTGATGGTTAAGCCGTTCAAGGGTAAAAAATGATGTCTTACAATTGACAGCATTATCTATGCAATTAGAAGTAAGCCAGGGGTGATTCTAACCTTTGAAAGAGGTTATCAACATAAGGAATGCAGAGTAACACAGTAAACTATTAGAATCAGTAGCACTGATTATGTTTCATGGATTACTCAGTTTCAGTTTCAATAAAAGCAATTACGCAATGTTGCGTCAGTCGTCCCCGAAAATGTAGAAATAAAGTAACATGTTACATTTTACTAATAAAATAAGCTACTCATAAGTAACATTCGTTTATATTCTCGAATGTGCTTATTTCTAATTGATTCGTGTTGATCGGACTAGTAAAGGATGAATAGTCACCAGCCACCGTCAGCCTGACACATCAGTTAGTTCGTCGCATTGTTATCTTATCATTGTAATCATCTACTCTTCAGTGGGTGGACACTCTCATTCTTTGTATTCTTAATAACTACGAATAAAGCTACAAACAACGTGTCACACGATTGATCTGCAGTCAGATCGAGGCCAGCACATCGTGGATGGTCGGCATGCCTCATGCAGCCCGCGTTGTCAAGAAGACATTCAGGTCCTCAGAGCCGTGCTCAGGAAATGCAAAAAGTACTGACCTGATCTTTGCTTGCCTTCTCTGACTTTAGTTTGCGAACGACCTCGCCTTGGATTTTAATAGCCTCTTGTATTTGTGTTTTGTCTGCCATGGTGTTGCATTAATCACAGCCGGTCTGGTGTCGGTACCTCTACGTGAAGAACACAGAAGGACTACTTCCGGTTTACGGACGATTCGATGGAGCAGCAACGTAAAGTAAAGATACTGTTCAGCGTGTAGAAAACATACAGCAGCCTGTCACTGAAAAATACTTTGATGGGGCATTATACTGTATATGAATCAATTTGAATACAGCTCTCTTTATATCACTTTATACTGTTCCCATTCGAACCGGATATTAATTTATGAACTTCATTAAAGTTATATAACGTATTTTTCCAGTGTTAAGCGGTGGGGATGTAGCTCAGTGGTAGAGCGCATGCTTTGCATGTATGAGGCCCCGGGTTCAATCCCCGGCATCTCCATGTGCCCTTTTTTGATATGTATCGATATATATTGATACCATTCATTGATAAAAACAAACAATCATTTTTCAAATAATGATTGGAAAAAAGATTAACTATGTGTTCATGTTTTTTTTAAACATCAACATATCTTGTAAAAGGGTGACAGAGTATGTTTATAAACCATCACTTTGTACCTTTGATGATGCAAGTTTCTATTTTCGAATGTACGTAACATTAGACCAATTGGACGGCTGATACGTTTACGTAGTAGTAGTACTCAGTACTCACGAGATTCATGAGATCAATACGCAAATCATCCAAAGTCGTATAGTATAATAGTATATTCAGTGCAAAGTATAGCAAAGTATCTTCGATGTCAGACAAATGGGCCACCCTTTGTATGTCAAATACAAATTTTGGATTATTATTCGTCATAGGTCATGTTATTAATCTAATAACAATAATAAGAATGATTAACTGCATTATATATTTTGTTACTCAAAGCACTTTACATACAACAACTATTTACAGACACATTTCTTTATAAAAGTTAGAGCTTTTTTAACATACAAAACATATCCATAAACACTTCCGTTTAGTTATTGCTATTAATATACAGCTGAGCTGAAACAGGATGACTTTAGAGACATTCACTATCATAGACTAGAGACTAGAGAGTAAGTCATATCTGGCTCACGGACAGGTTAGACCAGAGGCCATCGCATCACATTCCTGTGCTCTCGCATCGCCTTTATCAACAAAAGACTTCCTTGGGAACAATGTGGCCTTTGTAATCCTTATGCACACCATTAGCTTAAGTATTCCCTTAATTTATGGAATGAGATATACATCACGGAAACATGCATACGTTTATTGAAGGCTACACATCAAACATATGACATGTATAACGTTCCTATTTCCAAATCATACCACAAGAGGGAATTTAACTCACAATCCACAGTATGTTATGACTATGACTATGCTATGACTAAAATAGTCATAGCAGGTTTGTGTACTCTAGCTGTGCAAAGGATTCTGCATCAGGCTGCCATCAAACCATCAATATTACTAGAAGCACTCCTTAAATATATGAGTCTCAATGATGGAAGCCCCCAAGTAGTTCAGCATCATGCAAGCCTTGTTTCCTTATCCTGATGTAAGAAGCTATAGCAATTTTTACTTCAACACAGTTCTCTTCACACTTTACCAAGACCCTTGGACACATACCACCCTGGTGCCTCTGCTGAGAGTCACCTTTGATCCCTTCCAGCCACTGCATTCATGAGGAAATTGTCTGTTGTCATAGTGACAGAAATGGCGACCATTCACCCATCTCTGTGTGTGTGTGTGTGTGTGTGTGTGTGTGTGTGTGTGTGTGAGTGTGTGAATGTGCGTGCGGGCCTATAAATGCATAATGTAAATGCCAAATGTATTTTCAAGCAGCAAAGTGTATGACAGTACAGGAAAGACTTTAGATGTGTAGCAAAGGCGGGAGACTGCGAGGGTTCCAGTCTCTTTTAATCTTCCTGTTAAGAGGATTACATAAAAATATGCCTGCCTCGCTCATGAGCAAAGACACCGACATGCAGATGTTCTATGTACACACTCAGACAGACAGAGCACGCACACACGCACACACACACACACACACACACACACACACACACACACACACACACACACACACACACACAC
>JAOPJK010000002.1:1639326-1649683 GCA_027123565.1 Phycis chesteri
CAGGCAGGCAGGCAGGCAGGCAGGCAGGCAGGCAGGCACACACACACACACACACACACACACACACACACACACACACACACACTATGGAGCAGAGGTGAGAGAAATACAGAATGATATGGAATAAAAAATATCAAAGAAATATGTTTTTATTTTTATTTCTGCAAGCCATTATATATGAAACTGAAATACAAAGCACGAGAAGAAGAGTTAGACCATTGAGAGTTTCATAAAGAGACAGAGAGATCATTCCATGATAAAGCACACACTCAAAAGTTTCAAACAAACTCCCACAAGCTGTTGAAACTCACAATCACACATTTATGTGTGTCATTCGTGAGCGAGACCTTCATCATCCCTGGAGCTAATTAATGTTTAAAAAAAGACTGTGTGCAGGAGTTTGCAACTTTCTGATCCACTTGTCCCTCTCTTGTGCACCTGTCTCATGAAAAAAAGATGTGCTAGGCATTCTTGTGTTCAGAGTATACAGTCACACACAACCCAACCACAGGTAGAGGAGGACACGGCTCACTGGCTGTTTCCCATGGGTGGAGTGGATTGGCGACACTGTGCAACAAGACGAACTGATTGGCAAGATCTGTTCAGAGGACAGAATAATTAGCCAAAGGTCTGTCAGACTGATGCACATCCAAGCTTGCAGGGAGGCAATGGCAGACATACAGATGCAATGGCCGAGAAAACATTGTACAGACATTGCTCATAAAATGTCATATTGAGTTACTCCAATTACGCATGGCACTAGCGTAAGTAAAACATGATTGTAGATAGATAATGCCCGTATATGGCTATACAAAATATATATCATTACGCTGTTGATCGCATTAGCTGCACCCTTGAGCTTAATTCCACCATGCTTTTTGTGTTAAAACTCCATTTGGCGGGTTAAGAGAAGCCATAACATGAAAGCTAAGCCAAAACAGACCAAAAGACAAGACAAACAGACGGACTGACTTTGAGAGAGTTGGCTTGCCCATCTGCTGAGGAAGCAAACCTCTACTCTCATCTCCTCTTGCGGTTATTTATGTCACCACGGCCCGTTAACCCCTGCCACACCTGGACAGGCTCCCAGCTGGACGGGGCCAGAGGAGGTGGCGGTGCGTGCAGATGTTGTTTACTCGAGGCATGGAAGCGGCACATCCACGGGCCAGAGACCTCTGAAACGCCTCGGCTGGTCGAAGCGCTCCAGCAGAGGAGCACTGCCGCGCCTATACAGATCGATACCGCCACACAACCCGTCTTGAATTTAAGCTCCTTCATGTTTCCAGACCATGTGGTACCTAAAACAAAAATCACGCCTATAATCATATCAATGACCAATGGTCAATATCAAATCATTGTAAGCGAGTGACAACACAGTCCATTCTTCCCAATGAGAATTGAAGGGAATTCTTAACACAGCCAACGTTTGCTACATAGCTTGGTGGCGACCTTGTTGTTCTCATGTCTCATGTCGACTCGGGTTCACTAAACTCCTGTGAGCAGAACACCTGAACTCTGCCTGCTGCATGTCCATTTGAAGACGCAGTCGTATCTGTGGAGGGATTCCTCGATTCACATGAGATGTTGAAAATGTCACAGATCAGTCCATGGATATACATTTAGAGGAAAAGCCACCAGTCGGGGGATGAACATGAGATCCGAGTTTCAATGTCTCACACTTGAGATGCTGCTTTGTCACCTCGCCACTCTGCTGCACTTAAGTAAGCCACGGCATTAGATACCACGCTGGTCTGGTAATCATGTAAGATGTGGCAAAGGGATGGGAGGTTCAGGGAGCTATGAATCATGTATATTGGATTTTAAACTAGACTTATTAAGTGGGCGTGCAACCCACTGACTCCACGCTGGGCCATTATAGAGGAGGGTGGAGAAGGGCATGTGTTACAAATACGATTAAGGTGGCAGGTTTCAGATGGCATGACCACGGGAGGGACTCTCGCATCGATTCTGCATGGATTCCATGAATCATAGCATATGACATGGGCAGGGCACAGACCTGCGTAATGGCGGGCGAGGGGTGATTTAATAGAGATGGGAACAGGCTGGAAACTCATATATAGCCACCCCCACAAGTTGCAAACTTGGTACTTAGTTGCAGTTATATCATATATAATGTGTCCACTGAGCGTTTGTGTTTTCTATGATTGTGACACAGATAGGACTTGGTGTATGTGCACTGGAGAGGAAAAGCAATTGATGGGATTCACATTCAGAGTAACTGTTTATTGAGTACTCCTGGGACCTTTAGGTCACTTGGTTATTGATGGAAGTTTCCATTACTTAATGAAATAACACAGCAGTTTTTTTGTTTTGTTTCGAGGGTCCCCTGCTGTTCAGACCACTCCGGCCACTCTAAAAAACGTAACAGCAACTAAACTAAAACTCACTTGCTCTTTGGGCTTTGCAGAATCTGGGGACGGGGCTGGAGGGCCATTCCAGGACCTGTAGTCTCACTTCACTTCCACAGTTTGGTGCTTTGGACCAAACTGTTGGAACCAGAACTTGTAGACCACGTTCTTGCGATTGTTTCAAACATAAGCTTGCTGAATAGCAAGCTAATGGTCAAAATTAGATTAGAATTGACACAAATGTCTATTGTGACATGGAGAAAATGCAGCATCTGAAGTTTTCTTCATACACAGGTTCTTTTGGGATGAGTAGTTAGATATTTGACCTGATTATGCAGGAAATATGACACACTCCCTCCACAAATCTGTTGGGCCATGATTTAGAGGATAGGTTGATCTAAATCCCATGCCACTTGTCACATTCTCACTCCCCAGCAGAGAGTTTACAAATACTTGCCAAATAATGTAACATAAATATAAAGGCTTTGTTTTGTTTTTCCTAGTTTATGATACAATTAGATTAATTAGATTTGAATGGCTTTATTTGTTAATTATCTGCTTAAAAAATAACGAAGAGCCTGCTCTTCAGATATCTACATTAACTAGATATGCAACATCTCAAAAGACCTTTGGATTCAACACCTCAAGACCAATATTCCTCCCAATATATTAAGTACAAATTATTCATCCATTCATTTATCAATGTCCAAACAATTCCTTTACTAGTTTTGCCACAAAGTGGCAATTTGTGTTGTGTCTCAACCTTGTAATCTTTGCAATTTCTTATCTTAACAATTTTGTTGCTAAGATAAGTAATTTAGAGAAAACAGGAGTAAAATCCTATGTTTTTTGCCAGCCTCTGCCAGCCAGCTTGTGAACGCTCCACTCTGCTCTGAACACCGGCACCGTTCTTTTTTGACGTCAAAAGGCCTTAGTATACACTTCAACGTCACCGAGGCAAGGTGTGTGTGGCTATGTGTTGCTCTGTCCAGCGCTCTTACAAAATGACCATATTACAAATGCCGTTGCCGTGGGTCGTAGCTGTGGCGATAACGAGGCCCCCACCTCAGCCCAAACTCATAGTATGAGTTTTTTGAGATGATGCATATGCACACACAAACCTTAATTGAACTCGGATGAAATACAAAGAAAAATGGGAAAAACTGACACTTAAGGGCAACCCTTTAACTACATGCTGAGGATTACCGCTAGGTGAGGATGTATTCCACTACCTGTAGTTTGCATTATAAATTGGTCTTCATTTGCATTCACTCAACCTTGTTAGTTTTCGTTGGCAAGTGTGTTACTTTGACACCGGTGACACATCTAAAACCTGCTCAGCATACAGAAGGGATTTAAGCTTTCAGTACACATTCTTGACAATTCTCCTCTCATAAAAAACATACATATCACTGCTCTCATGTCCACGACCCACCACAAACCAGGTGAGAGCTGTGATACACAAGCAATGACATCTCTTAGAAGGACCTGTACTGTATCAGAAACAGCAAATACTTTCTCTCCTGAACTTCCAAAAGCATCTCATGACTGTCTTTTCAACTGACTTAATTATATTGTTACAACTATTTAGCTAAACGTAAATTAGTAAATCAAATGCACCTGGCAGCCAAAACAAATTGTTTTTATTTGATTCCTGAAGCTTTTTTGTAGTTTTTCTTGGTCATGCTGCACGTTTTTTCTCTCACTTTCTTTCTCAGCTTCACCTGTAATATCATCTGCCAAATAACTAAATGTGATGACCCATGTTAACAGATGGTGCTGCCACTGCATTTTGTGTATTTGAATGCCCATCAAATGGGCATTCAAATTATCTTTGTCCACTTGGTGTTTCAGTGATGATGTCTCTACTGGGCTGGAAGGAGAGCATTCCATGCAAATCCCGAGATATAATAGCTTTAATCATATTTCAAAATGGAATGTTTCCAACTATAGTTCACCTAAACCAAATAGCCTCTTCCTTCAGTGTAAGGTATCTCCTTTTCCCTAATGAGGTTTTTTGAGTTGTGATCCTCTAGGGCTTCAAATGTTTAAGTTGTTGCTTCATTAATCAACTTTTTTAAGGACTGTGTTTTTTTGCATGCAAGAACTCAAGGGAAACGTGATCATAACAAAACTATGGACTATGAACTATGTAAAACAATACTGCCTGAGGTTAAACTGAGGATTAAGTGAAGGGAATTTAGGATAACTGATGAATTTACAAATGAGGGGTAGGTGTTTTGTTATGTGTATGAAAATATGTTAAAAGCACAACTTTAATGTTACAGATAAAAGCTACATGCTTTACATTTAGTCTGTATTACAGAATTCTAATGTGTTCTAGGAGTATGCATTTCCTGTGTTTTCCTGTGTTTCTAGGACATGTTCACTTTAAGATCACATGATTCTAATTGGCCTATCGCGCGACCCATAGGAAAAACACTTACTAGCGTCTAGCAGGTTCAGCGTTTCGTTCGTCGAGTTAATCCAATGCAATCCATAAACATCTGTTGACATGTTATGCTTAACATAGCATCGTTGGTATGTATTCTTTGTATTTTGATTTCATTTGAAAGTATTCATCACTATTTTGACAATAGTATAAAGTTTTGTAAAGTTTTGTGAAGTATCATCTCTGGGTCATTTGACGACGGTAATAGTGCTGTGATGACCAAAAGAATGTTGTTAACATGTAAATATTCTTGCTTATTCATTTGAGATGAGTACAAATCAAAATACAACATGTGATTGGAAATGAGCTTTATTCATGTGAGATATTCTTCATTCTGATTTGTCTGACTTTTTTGTATGTTTCAGTTTCACCTTTTCCCATGTGCTCCAATCAACCTGTGGAAGTGAGAAATTAATCTTCAGAGTCTTGGTGTTTGGGAAAGAGTTTAGCTGGCTGTCAGGGTATAAGTTAGACATAGGCCTACCGAGGATGGCATAATAGGTGTGAGTGATCAATAGGCTGCGGATCTGGATCTCTGCAATTATCAATGTAAGACAATATATGAATGTGGATAGATACAGTAAAATTACAGTATATTTGTGTTAGTTATATTTGCAGTAATATATTAAGTACAGTTAGGATTACGCTAGGGCCTGACCAATCTGTTATCTTAAAATGATCAGGAAAGTCCACAGATACTTTGGAAACATGTGTAACTTCCTGAAAAGACATGCAAGTAAACATGAGGGACTCCCATTCATCCCACGTCCCTGCTCACCAATCAATAACAGGATGATGGTAAGCCAGTCCAGGGAATCCTAAAACCAGTGCGAATTCTCACCAGCATGATCTGTGATAAAAATAAAGTTTGTCCCAATTACCCTCCAAAACCAAAAGTGGGGTAGCACCCTGAGTGACCTTGCTGGAGCCCATGGGTAGATCATCCAGAACAGTAACTCTCAAGGGCTTTTCCGCTGGACTAATGGGAATTGCCCACTCACAGGCTTGTGGAATGTCCAGAGAGTTGCACCAGAGTCCAAAACAAGCAAGATGTGGTTTGGGACCCCCCCCCGCAGCACTGACATCTGACAGTGACCTCTCAGTTCTGTATGCTTCCACATTCCGTGTGCACCCTACACCCTACCTGAGTGTAGGGTGTTCCAATTCCGCAGTAGGTGTAGTGGTAGCGCCGTTACGCAAAAGACATCTGGTTTCGTTCTTCTCGTGTGGGCTTTGTGTTAGCAGCGTGGCTTGTCACCAGGCTGTCATCATGGGTGGACCGTTTCAAAGGTGTACATGTTTTTCCAATATTTTCCGATATAAGCATATCTATATATATATATTTTTTTTTTTACCCTTCCATTTCAATTCCTGCTAGACATTCACATCCAAACCCCACACCAGTCCCAATACGATGGTAGGGTTCAAGTTAATGCTATTTATCGATGGATTTATTCTTTTACTTAGTTGCTTCCTCATGGCGAGGGACACACGTGATACGAACAGAAAAGTATAGAGGGAGAGCATGGCATAGAGGGAAGAAAGGATGGAAGGAAGAACAGATTGGAGGAAAGAAGCGAGTGAAGTAGCAAAGCAAAAAAGCAAGTGGTTGAGGTTAGATGAAACAGAAGGGAAAGGATGAGAGACAGGATAGAGAGGGGAGGGGAGGTAGCCAGAGAGATTAGTTATTTCACTCTAATGGCGATGGAGAGGGACTTCATTAGCTGGGCCTTGACTGATGTGCTCATCAGACGCAGCAGTTGATGCATGATAAAAAGGAGTGAGAGAGGGAGAGAACGAGGCATCGGGGAGCGACGGATAGAGAGGCAGGAGAAACACGGGGGAGGGAACGAGTGTGAGGCGGAAGAAAGGGAAGATGAGAGAGAAGGAGAGATTAGAAAGAGTAGGTAGATGGTGAAATGTTGAGGGGGCGGAGAGAGAAACTAGAAAGTAGGGTGGAAGAAGAAATGGGAAAGGAACAGATAGAATGACAGTAGTTCAGAGAATAGGGGGAAAGAGAAGTGGACTTAAATAGAATAGACAGTGAAGGAGGGAATGGAAGGGCTAGACAGAGATAAAGGATAAAAGCTAGTCATATTGCATAAAGTGAAGTCGTCACGTCAAACCAATTGGATCCAAGGCTGTTTATAGGGCACCCTGCCCATTCTCGAAGCCGTCTCTTGTTAGATGACTAGGTTTCGTGGCTTATAATGGATAATATGTGTAAACAAAGATGTCTGCAAAACATGTCATATTTACATTAACTCCAAACATCCTGTCCTGCTGTTATCGCTAGCATCGCATACGTTGCGGCAAACGCATTCGAGCACCGCGAGCAGGGTGCAACTTTGAAGAGTTTACTTTCCGCCGTTGTGCTCGGCCAACGCCGCAGAGATAAGGTCCTGGTGGCGTTATCGCTAGTCTCAAACCCCTGCTTCAAATTAAGCTAGTGGCCGTAAACAATATGCAAATCTGATCTGACCCGGTGCCAGCCAGCCACTCCGGCATCTCTGAGCAGCATATTCATGAAGCTTCCCCTTTAAGAGGCGTCCTGCATTACGATTATGAGTTCAAATAGCTCCGTGCCACTCAGCCGGCACAATTTACTGCCATTGAAGGCCAGGGTCCCTCCTTTGATTCATGTTTATATGGCCTTTAAGATATTGAAACTGTTTGCAGAGTGAGAGAGAAAGAATGCCAGAGTGTGTGAGAGAGAGTTTCTTAAGTGAGTGGGAATTTATGTATCTTGTTCAAGTTTTCTTCTTCTGTCAAAATGTTTCGATGGAT
Organism: Phycis chesteri; assembly: GCA_027123565.1. Classification (NCBI taxonomy): domain Eukaryota; kingdom Metazoa; phylum Chordata; class Actinopteri; order Gadiformes; family Phycidae; genus Phycis; species Phycis chesteri. The sequence continues at coordinate 1,646,935 of JAOPJK010000002.1, forward strand.
CGGCACAAAGGAACTCTTGAGTTGCTTGTCTGGGAAATTGTGATTAGAGGCTGTTGTTCGTGATTGTGCTTCTCCACATCAACAACATGAACCAGCTAATGCGTTTCCTCTTCCTACTGATCTTTTTCTGTCTGACAACTGTCTATCATGTAGACGGAATAGATCTATTTACGACAAGAAAATAGATCGGTTAAGCAGAAATTTGAGCGCAACCTACACACACGTACACACACACACACACACACACACGCACGTGATGGCAGTCAAGTGGGTTTTGAACATTCATTTTGTCATTTTTGAGCAGGCATGTACCATCTCCGACCCAAGACAAGTACTCGGTGTGGTGCGGTGTGTGTGTGTGTGTGGAGGGGATGGGTGGTGGGGGTGGGGGTGAAGGTGTTTGTAAATGTTATTAATTGGCAACGGTTACCACTTGCCGTTATTTGTAACAGTAGCCAACAGAACATGTCGACATCGTGGACAATGTCGGGGACAGTTCACTAACAATGTCAACGGTGTTGTGAGCACATAGAGAGAGGTAAGTAATCAGATTCAGGTCAAGTGCTCGTGTCCTTAACGATTCAAAAGCCACAAATACAGACACATACACACATGAAAGGACAAGCAATAGAGAGACAGGGTTAGTCTGCCCCTCCTCTCTGAAGAGTCAAGAGGTTTTAGAAAGGGCTCAGTATTCAGAGAACACTTACTCACACAATATTCACACCACAAGGACGAGAGCAGACCCAAGTGAGGCGATGATGAATGTAGCAATCATGGTTTATATTCATATTTACTGCTTTGATTTGGTTGTGTCAAATAGCCTTGCATAATAGTCCAAAATTGGAATAGCAGCAACTTTTTTTCTTACTGCAATACAACGATAAAGAGATAAACCCCTGTATGATTAAATCAAGAAACAAATGATAGTACTACATATACTGTATACATGTTATAGGTTACACTTTAGAGCCATTACTTGAGTGTAATTTGTTAGAAATGCCATAGCCATCTGTCAGCGATTAGCGAGTGAAATGCCCTGTGAGAATATCGTTTTGAGTTGATTGCACCTGCCTCTGTGCGAGATACAGATCTGAGACGTCTCCCCCTGAATGGTTTGGGGATCCATCTTGCCTGTCAATCACAGCTGCATGAATGCAACTCTTCTCAAAGGCGGGAGAGGGAGGGGCGTTTTATTGGTTAATTGCTTTTTTTTTAATTCTCTTTACAACTCTCAAATCTCACCTACAGCCGCTTTAAATAGAACCAGGCCTGCAGAAAACAATCCGAGACAGACACTGGTGTGTCAGACAACAGTTGGTGTCCGTTGCAGCACTATATTTATGTAAATGTTTATGTAAATATCTCGTCTTTTTACAAAACCAAATTATCCTGGCAGCCCTCGCTTTCAATAAATCTGCGCTTGTGTAAAAATGGAATTAAAAACACCTTGCTGTCGCGATGGCAATCACTTTTCAAGTGCGTTCACGGCGCTTTCTCGTGGAGTAGCTTGTTGCGCGGTGGAGGAGGTCTGTTTTAAAGGGCAATTTTACGGTTAGTTGTTCAGTTACGTGCCCTGCTGAATTGACATCAGGGGTTGCTGTGCCAGAGCCAACCCACAGCATGACATCGGTGGGCTCGTGGTGCTGATTGCTGATGGCTCACTTTAAGGGACAAGCCTTCGGTATTTGCGCGGGGGGGGGGTTACCGTATATCATTCCTGTGTGCGACGAAAGTGGCTGTGATCAATTGGCTGTAGATAACCATTGGTACACATGAATGAACTTACAATGGCACTGTATAAAACACATGATTTATACAGATGAGTAAGCGATCTGCAAATCCATGTTAACACTAGATCTAATTTTTGTTTGTGTTGTGAAGCACCAAGGTTGATCTTGATTTTCCCCCCTTCTCCCTCACTCTCTCCCTCCCTCACTCTCTCCCTCACTCCACCTCCACTCCCTCACCCCACTTTTACTCACTCACTTTCACTCGTTCGTTCCACTTTCACTCACTCATTCCCTTTCTCTAACTGACTCTTGCAGTCTCTTTCCTTGCGGTCGCACACTCTTTCACCATAACCAGTAACCATGTTTACAGTAGTTTACTGTGCGTGGACAACGTGAGCCGGCGTGGACCAGCTGACGTGAGCCCAGCCCTCACACGGGGTTCATTCGGCCATTGGTGGCGGGTTGTGCACTTCTGAAAGCGTGCAGCAGAGCGCCAGCCGCTCTCCGCGGCAGCATGCCGGTGAAACGCCGACCCTCGGCTCCACGCACCTCACAGACGGGGCATCGCGGCGACCATAAATTCTGCTTCAATCTCTCTCACGCTCTTTCTCCATCACTCACTCACTACTTACCCTCGTTCTTTGTTCCAGCTCTCTGAGTTGGCATCTGTCTCCCTTCTCATTTGTAGCTATAGGCACCTCACTCCCAACCCTCCCCCCATCCCACCCTACACTCTCTCCTTAATGCTTCATGCCTCAATTTTCCAGAGTGCGGCGGCTGTAAACTATGGTGATCAATGAGAATAAACTGTAAATCTAAATGAAAATGCAGCCATTCCCTTTATGTCTGCACACGGATGGATTGTGTTGTTTTAGGTCTTACTTGGGGTCCCTAAAAGCACAGACGGATAAATCATAAGATCATGTAACGACGTACAAGTTGATATCGCCTGTATCTAAAGTTTCACCCCCCCCCCCCCCACACACACACACACACACACACACACATACACTATT
>JAOPJK010000002.1:1870287-1882903 GCA_027123565.1 Phycis chesteri
ACACATTTAAGAAAAAAATAAAATGATTTCCCTTAAAAAATTATTGCTTCAGTTGAGCTCCACTAACAAGAAAAAGAATAGATTATTGGCTCCTAATGGGATTTTTTTTCTTACTGGAGCAATCAGTTTCTCTCAATGAAAAAAGGGAAGTGGAAGAGAGAAAGAGATGCTATCTGAGTTTTCTCTGAACATTTTCCTTTTTATTTCCAATGCAATTTTATTTGGGCCCATAAAGACGAGTGAAAGGAGAGGGAGCGCACCAGAGAGCGAAATGTATCTCAGGACATGTGGCCGATTCTGTAGCTCAGCCTGCCTATCATGTTTAATTGTGTCAGCGAAGTGGAACAGCATGCCAATGTGACCTTCCACTACCTGAAATCACTCCTACTTTTGGAAAATAGGCAATGGATTACAAGCATGGAAGTAAGGGGCAGGAAACCCTTTTTTAGCACCTTGTAAAACAGTAAAGTAAAACTAGACCAGGCATATCAAACTTTATTTCATCTGAAAAAAAACATATGTCTTGCTGTCTTTGAAGGGCCAAGAGAATGGCTGTTTCGAACAGACAGAATATAAGTGTCATCCTACAAAGGTCAAGGGCAGAACCAGGTGGTTCATTAACCTAAAGCATCAAAGGTACTGCCTTTAATATTAATGACAGTTGAGTTGTTGATAAAATAATGATGCTAAAAATTCCAACATCGGTAATAATAACACATGTGATATAGAGACTGTCCAGAACACTACAATGATTCATTAATTTCTAAATTAGCTGTTGAACTCTGTGTTTCAGTTTCTTCAGCAACGGCATCAACGCACACTGCTAAAAGGGAAAGTCATTCTGCTGGGGTCGAGGCACGGATCAAGCACGGAGCTTCACAGCCGCTGTTCTTCTCCACTGGTAACAGAGCCGCTGAAAGGTCGGTTGATCATGAAACATTTGAGCCAGGTTACATGTATCTTTTCATACTCCCCTATGCCTGAACTCCCAACAAAAGCTGGTAAGTTGGTGTGGGCGAGGTAGAAGTAGAGGCATTCACTCTACAGATAGTTGCTCCTTGACCTTTTGGAGATCTGTAGAGACTCCCTGACCTCTCCTTCTTCCCTACGCCCTCCAGATATGATGTACTTTTGGTGGTGTAGGCAAGATTTAGGAGCTACCATTTGAGTCTCATTTGTTACAAATGTCATAGCCATCCATCAGCTATTAGCGAGTGAAATGCTCTGTGAGAATATCTGTTGTGGTTGACTACGCCTCTGTGTGAGGATCATTTAGATTTTGGACCGCTCCTGGATTGTTCATCTACCAATCAGGCCAATGGTTCGGGGAATCCATCTTGTCCTGTCAATCACTGGTGCATTAATGCAACACAGAGGGCAAGGGGATGTTTTTTGTTAGTTTTAAAGTATTGCTCACACCTGCTCTTTTCTGGTTACCTGCAGCACCTTAAACAAAAACAAAGTGTCTGACTCTGTGCTGAGAAACGGGTCAGATCTGCATGGAGAACTGCATATCCTGTAGTGGCACAAGAGCAAGCCTGCTTGATCTTTCCACAACTTAACTGATCTAATTCTGTTGACTGGAAGTCTTTAGCCCAAAGCACGCATCTGTGTCGGGACAATCACAAAATCATGTTATTTTTGCTTCCAAAAGACTTGAGTCCTATCCAAAGTGAGGGAAGAAATACAGGCCCTCAGCATTCATGTGACACGTGCTTTATGATTAGATTCACTATTTGGGTCATGCTTGGAAATATGAACTGAAATTTGCGTTCTGTGCTTTGGGCTTTGACTTCCATGGAATACTTAAGTGTATGTTCATGAGAATTGTGTTTTTTTATTTTGCCCCCTTGAATTCTTTGTTTACTGAAAAATGGACTGAATCCCTGAGCGGCTGCCTGACCCATCTTTGTAAATTTACATGAGAAGTCAGTTTTATCTTTTGGAACACTCACATGTTGATATCCTAAGTTGCACAGTCCGTCTTTCTCAAACCATTGTAAGGGCTCCTGGCATTGGGGTAAGGAGGATGTTTATTCAGGAGGGTGGAGTTAAATGGAACTTCAAGTAAAAAAGTTTAAAAGAAAATCTGATTGTATATTTCCTTCTGTATTTTCTGTACCTTCTCCACATACCAGCTCTTAACCAACTATTGGCACAGTGCACGTTTGGACTTTTCCCAACTGTCCATGTTTACGCTGGGAGTTTGATGGGAGTTTGATCACTTGAGGTCAAATGTAAAAAAAAAGGTCCACTGTTATGGATTGCTCGGCCTTTGTGGCCCCGTGTATATTGAGTTAGAAACCCGTGCTGTAAAATGACCAACAGACACCTCTATACAGGAAATCTGTCTAAGTGTATTTTTATTTCAAGACAGCAAATAAATACCATGAGTTGCATGAGCTTAATGATATTCCATTGTTCACATTCTTCATGTAAAGAGTGAGAGCTGTACTTCCCTGAACATCTGGACTGTTGACGTGCATGTACAAAAACATAATGTGATATCACAGATTGATTCAGCCTCAAGAGGAAATACAGATAATAACATCCCACTTGATTGTCAGATTTAACATTTTAGTATCTATTATTTTGTTGTTAAACAAGGCTATTGGATGATACAATACTCAAAAAACATTTTCAAAACAATGACTCTGAAATGTGTGGTAAAACAATGTGACTCAATCCATCATGTGCAGTGAGATATATATCTATATATATAGCTATATATAGCTATATATAGCCCTGAACCCTTCCTGAAAACAGGCTGTTGTCAGTGGGCGTTCCCGGCCAGCAAGCCTCTCCTTGATTGGTCTTTTGGAAGATTGGAAGTGATTTTAGGGATTGCACAGCGGACGTGCTTCTACTTCTGTTTCAGCCTCGACCCCCATGTCTAGGAATCGCTTTAACGCGTTGCGCAAAGTACCGTTGCTAGTGGTCTGGATCATTATATAGACCAGGAAGTGCTTGGCTGAGAAGAACCATTAGCCATATCCATCACTTCTGCTGCATGTTTACAATAGGTCCCCTTTCAAGTCACAGGGTGTTTTCTGGCAAGTCCCTCCCCTTCCCGACACAGAGACCTCATGTAGCAGTCGAAGCATAAGTGTACATTTAATATTAAACGTTTTACCATCCCTTGCAAGTTCCCACCTTGGGAATGACATGTATTGCCTATGTCAGGGACTGCCGCTGAAAGTATCTACAGTATGTAATTCATCAACTAGAAGGTCTCAGGTTCATGTGCCCATGACAACCAAACATCTGTTAACAGCCTGAAGATGTATCCTTGGATAAAATGCTAAATAATGCTAGGACTTTGACGGAAAATGTTTTAAGCAGAAGGATTTTTATGGTGCCATTCATTATTTAAATGCAAAGTTAAATTAGAGAAAAGGTAGTCTAAAGGATTTCCATGTATGCTAAATCATGAATAGTAGTTGACAAGGGGCACTTTACCATCATGTGGCATGCAACCTCTTTGCATACATATGAATATAAAATAGCCAAAAAAGTCGAGCAGCGAACATAAAATGTGTTTCATATCACATAGGTTTGTTCTTTGTAAAAATGCATGTGCATGTTACCCAACATGGCACTCAGCATCCTTCCTCGTTCTTTCAATTCCTCTCTTTTTCTTTCTCTTCTGGCCATGGCTGGAAGACGTGAGCAGCTGTGTCCAAGCCTGCCTGCCATGGGCAGCCATGCCAGTCGCTTTGTCCAACCTCTGTTGAGTGTAACCAGGCAGATGCGATGGCATCACATGTGGCGTGGGACATATGCTCCGTTTCTTTGCGGCCATCTGGACGGACATCGGCGCCGCACCCAGCGCCTGCTCCCTCCGCTTCCATCAGTTCCCGGCCCTTCGTCGCCCCTTCAACCCCAAACACCCGGACACCATACCCTTCCTGGCCCTTTCCTAGCCTCTGTCCACCCTCCACTAGTCCACCGCCACGCGCCTGTCGTGTGCTGGCTCCTTTTACCTCAGATTAGAAGCGGCTGTTGGGTTGTGTTGGGTTCATCAGTACATTAACGCTGTGTCCGAAATGGGGGTTCAACATTGGCAAAGGAGGATTTCATTTACAGAGATCAGTTACACCATTAAGGATGAGGCTAGGGGGGGGGGCAGAGGAGACTGGTTGGACTACAAAGGACTGTATTAAGGGAAACACGTTGGCAAAGCACACACACAAACATCTATAATTGAACCACAATAAACAACAATGATCCAAAACCAAAAATGGAAGAGGGGACAAACTCCAAACAACAGGCAAAGGGGCCGCTCAACACAAAAGAGATGTGTGCTGTGTTTCCCCTCCTCTGACATTCATCTCGTAGGAGCAGTTTAATGCATATATTCTTTGCTCCCTGTCTCCCTGCTCCTCTGGCGCAGAGAGAGAGCGCGTGTTAAGAGCACCACAGTACGTGATACGGCGGTCAATACAATCTCTGCAGAGAACAATAGCAGTACATCTGTAAACTGCATCACAACGGAACTCATGACATGCTAATGGCGGGTTAAGAGCTCAATTTGTTTTTGTCGGAAAGCTTCTTCACGTTCCTTTTCTTTCATATTTTAGTTTAGCCATTTGAACCGAGTTGTCTGGCGGGATAGGCTTAAGTTGTCTCGTTTCCCCCTCGACTTCCAATGATCTAAGACTTCTCAGAGACAGCTTCAACAGAAGGAAATGCAAAGCTCCAGGCGCTCACACACGCTGACTCACAGACACACGCATGCACACACAAACACACATACTGCCACTGACACACACAAACAATATAAATGTAATAATAGAAAATGATATTGGAAAGTAGAAAGAGAAATATAGCATTTCTTCTCAGCAGGAGTCCAAGGAGTTGAGTCAAAACACAGATGAGTGATGAATGAGAGGGAGGGAAGCGGCTGCGAACCCTATGAAGATCCTATTCACATCACATGTGCTGCAGTTTTGCACTAGAATGAGCCTGTGGAAAACTAAAACAGGCATGCCATGCCATGCGGCATTTCCTCGATCGGCACCAGCTCTAAAAGTAATACATTAGAACAATCCCAAGGCCGATTGAGTACAAACCATCAAATGACTGTGTATGCAACAGCCATTTTATTTAGGTTTGTCATATTGATTCACAAGCTTTTGTACCGATGCCGCAGTCACTAGGTTCATACAGCTTAAAGAACGTACACCTCATCGCCAGCAAAAGCTTTTTTCTGCCTGCTCAAGTTAATTGACATTTACTCAGCGCTGCCCCTCGGTGCAGACGTGGACAGCCGCGAGGGGGGCTTTCTTCAGGCAGAGCGCTCCGTCTCCGTGAAGCCATGAGAGGTGGGTTGGTCTGACCGCGAGGGGGTGTGGGTGTAATTAGATTCCCCCTCTGAATCATTGCCTGCTCCCCATCAGGTACCAAGACTTGATCTCTGTTTGGAATTGGCCGCTGACATATAATGACGCCTTTAATAATCACTGTTCTGATTATGACGGCTGACGGTGGGCCTCACAGCGCCTCGTCTCGTCGGCCACTTCCTCGTCTGGCCCTTTCTTTCTTGGTTCTTCACACTTTTTCTTTTAATTTGTTTTCCGTTGCATTGATTTGCGTCAAAGATTTATTTTTATTTTTGTGCTTTATCGTGATTATTTTTAGCTCTTGATTCCTCGTCGGCCTACTGTTATGGTCAATGGTGCAACGAGGATGTTGTCAACAGTTTGTTATGCAGGGCCTTACTGTTTTTGTCCAAGCACTGGCAGTAATTGCAAGTCTGATGACTCCCAGGAAAGTGGCCAATAGGCCATTTAAATTATATAATTCAGAAGATAAGTAACTTCACAAAAGCTAAAAAAAAAAAAAGGAATTGTATAAGATCTCTGTCAAATGATTAAAATCCAATCTTGTAAATCATTGACTTGTATTAAGAGACCTAACCAGAGGTCTCAGTACATGATATCAGTGACCTGGGAGAAAACCATACCAACCCTTAGAGGGCAAAGATATGAATAAATATAAATTCATTTTAGGACTTCAAGCTGTGTCTTAGACATGCAGCCAGTGTGATGTCAATATAATGTACGTGGCTAACTCAAACAGTGTGACACAGTCAAAATGTGCCATTGAATTCATTGAAGTACAATTTTTCAAATTAGAATTGTATTTGCTATTTTCAACGGATTTGGTCTACTTCATGTGGAATGTATTAAAAACCTGTGATGCTTAAACCCCCAAATGTGAAAATGTGATTGATAAATCGCATGATTAAATTAAAACAGCAGCACGATGTCATGAAATGCCATGTCACCAAGCATGTGCTTAAAATTGCCTTTATTTGCAGTGTACATTTTTGCGCTTTACATTTGAAATTAATTTCAAAGGTTTGACAACCGGAAGTGAGCCATTGAGTATCTCTTTCAGTGCCTAAATCCTGAATGATGTGTATTTCCATCCCTTCTATGTACACCTCATCCCATGAAAACAAGACCTTCACACAGAATCCACAGTTAGATTTGCCTATTGAGGCGACGTGAATGTCAATGTAGGTTGTAAGTCAGCTCGAGGAGACAGGGCGTGTACAAATGGAAGGTCATTTTAGTTTTCTCATTTTTTTCTTATTTTCTCATTCTGCCTGTCAAACAGTCAGTGAATTGATTAACTGACCGCCCCACTGCTTAATCCACATGCAGCTCCTGCACAAAAGGAATATGCAACTGTTCTTTAATTTCACTTCTTGATTAGATGTTCAAGGCACTGTAGAGTGAACATGGGAAGAGAGAGAGAGACGATTTCCTCTGGTTTTAATTAGGAGACCTGTTCACACCATTAGAGACAAGGGTAATGCCCTTTTCTATTCTACAACAACCGATAAGCAATTTTCTCCAACGGTTAAATGATTATGGTCACAGGGTGGATCTGGGCACGACATCACTGTGGGAATGGAATAGGTGGAAAATGTATTTCTGATTTATGTTTGTGTTAAGAGTGCAATGTACTAAGCTCTAGCAAAGAGGATTGGTTGGTTGATCTCTCTGTTTAACACCAAGACCACTCTTTAGACATTGATTTAGTCATTAATTTACATTGAGTTTGACATTGATTTAGTCATTCTTTTTTATTGATTTAGACATTGATTTACACATTATAAATGAACATCATGCCTATTGCTATAATGTTGCATTTATATAGCATACCAAGCCATAACAGTTGCATCACAGTGTTAAACAAACCAAACCATTAAAACCTTCACCCTCAAAGTAACTTTGTATAGCCTGTATTAGCCAAGCATTGAAATGCTACATTAGTACTGGCTTTAAGGGGCAAGATTATTGGGACCACGAGATAAGGATAATTTGTGCTGGAATTCAAGTAGCGCCTGTTAGGGATGATCAGAACATAACAGTGAGTCAGTCAGTGTTTACAATATTTGAGAAATTGCATGTTTGCCACACCAAGGTGCAAAGACAACACACGGAGACAAGCACTCTGCAACTTTGAAACTAACTCGGGAGCTGGTGCTGGCTGTGCACCGTATGTCCTCCGTGCCCTTGTGCGACCGTTGCTGCACCCTGCTGCTCTTTACGGGTGTAAAGTAGAAATAATTGGCTGGCATGACTGGGAGAGGTCAGCGAGATGGGGAATGAAAATGAGAGAGAACAATTTGGGAAAGGTCAGTAAAAGAGGGAATCAAAATGAGAGAAAGTGGAATATTTAAGGCCGCTGGAGTGTGGCCTGCCCCAGGAGGGAGAAAAAAGAAGAGTTAGCCTAACTGGATGGCTGGATGTGGAGGTGAAAACGCACCCTCTTCATCGCTTTGTTGCTCCCCTGTCCATGTCTCGATTTAAGAGCTCTCAAAACCTTTTATCTGTCACTATTTGAAGAGCTCACAGTTTAGGCCCAGGCTTGCTTATAGGTTTCCAGAACTTTGCCTCATTGCCCATTGTGATGGGTGGGCTTGCCCACTTGATAGAGCTGAGCTATTTATATTCACCAAATGTATTGTACAGCCAAGCCTGGATAATACACAGAATACATGATACTGATTGAATACATACATTACTTTGTTGATTAGTTAAGTTAAACTGCTGCAAGACTATCTTTGTGAGCACCATCTTTATATGTGGATATATTTATTCTAGGTGTGCAGCTATTCAGCTTAATGTTGGAGGTAATAACCATATGGCATAAAAGGAAATCGTCCTGCCAATTTACATTTTACAGTATGTCAATGTGTTTTTGAAACTAAATTATGTAACTAGTTACGTAAAAACATAACGTTCATATCGATGTAGTATTCATTTCAGTTTGGGAGTTAATGGTGGATGGTACTTAATTTGCATTAAGTTTGAAAAGTTAACTCATGCCTCAAGTTGTTCAAGCTCATTCACTTTTCATTCAGAATGGGAACACTACTCGATCCTTTCAACCAGATTCTCATAACAGATGCTGGTTTTGTTCCCTAGCTCAGTCCAGCATAATCCAAAACACTTTAATCTTGTTTATGGAGGGTCTCAGAGGGTCTATTTTCTCCTAGAAATCTAGAGGCTGTCACTTGATTTGCTGTGATCGTGTAATTGACCAAACGTTTCTATTTCTGATTCAAAACTCAACTTTTTGCACCTTACCTTTGAACGCACTTGAAGCTAGGGCAAACAATTTATATGAGACAAATTTTTGTCTTATTATTTATTTATTTTTGTATTTGCATCCCGCAGCAATCAAAAATCAAATACCCAAAAAAGACAAATCTGTGGCTGTTGCACAGCTGTAATAAGCCTGTTTACCCTGAATCAAATTCTTGGATGGCCTCTCTGTCTGTCTACCTACCTACCCAGCCAGCTTCATGCACTCTACCCGTGTAGTCATTGCGCATGACCAGAGTCTTCCAAAAGGCGAGGCAGACCTATTGCTCATGTTAGCGAGCTAGTCATGGGTTTAGGAGGAGTGGCTTTGGAGGGAGGCCTAGAGTCAGGGAGCTTTACACTGGCTGGTTTCTCCAAATTGCTTACCCTAGCTTAAATGGCTTCATATATAAGGTTTGTCGAAACAGAAAGCTTGTTATCGAGTAATTTATCTTGTTCCGACTGATTGCTTAATTGCATACATGTCTAGTAGCGTGAAAGTATTTCCCAGTAGATACTACTCCCGCTGGTTTGACTTCGGAAATAGACATTAGCTTATTGTGCAGTGGTTGGTTCGTCATAGTACTGCGAAGCGTTACCGCCCCAGGCTCCACATAATACTATCACAACAACCAATTTCTCCCTGCAAAAGGATTTTCAAATTAAATAATAACCCCAACTCTTTTGATGATTGAATTGTATTGGATATTGAGCCAAACATTGACCCCTGTGGTAGCCCAAATGTAATAAAGGCTAAATTGGTATGGGTCATGGCTATATTATGCAATAATATGCATCATTAACCCTGAAAGAATGATCACATGTTATCCCTGGTTTAGTATGCAACTGCCTGTGTAGTAGAGTAGTAGTAGAGTTTGCTATGTGTCCTCTTTGACAAGAGTTTGTCCTGTCTGCTCCGCTAACTGCTGCTAGCACTTGCACAATCTGGTTCATGTTGCAAACAACAGCCATTTGAGACATTAGTGGTTGTATACTTCTGGATTGTTTGAGATGGATGAGATTTAATTGTTGTGTTCAATCAAGCAACATATCCTCTCAATATTGAGATAACCATATGTAAGTATTGACTAAAATGGGAACCGTTACACCCTAGTATGAGAGAGTACCTGAAAATATATCACAGAAATGTTGGACCATTGATGACATTGGTCCGATTTGGACAATTTATGAAATGAGGTTCAAATTCCAAATAATGGAAAAAGACTGCAATGTTTTCAGAACATGCACATGATGCAGTACTCTGTTAGATTAGAAAGTATCCGAGTATGACAGTAACTCTTTAATTAAAAATGCGGTGCAAAGTCAGTATTGTATGTAGCTGTGAATTATGGAAGTTGGGCTGCAAGACAAAACCTGCTCACTGTAATATTATACTAAAAAGATGAATGTAACTCAATGGCTAGGGGATGTATTGGCAAAAGGAATAGTATGCAATTTAACAGCTTTTGCTAATTGCACACTGATGACTGACTTCTTTCACATGAACGCAAACAAAATGAAGGGCAGAAAATGGAATGACAGTGACAATATTTTTTTCGGGGAGAATACCTTATAGACATTTGGTTACTTACGTTCTCATGTTTCAAAATGGTTGCCACAGTCATCACAACCACATCCATTAAACGTCCTATCTACAGAAATGACAAGACATTAGCATGAAAACAATTTAAATGGAAATTATTTTTTTCCTACCTTGATATTTCAAGAATAAATGGATTTAATCAACTATGCCTACGAGGCATTTACGCACTGTGTGAGACTTAAAGGGTTGAGAGGGCGAGAGAAAGGGAGAAACCGAGTGAGAACAAGGTCCAAAGAGTTCCATTTATCAGCATCTACCATGCTGACCTTGGCTGCGTTTGAAAGCCATTTGGTGGAGCCTGAGATGATCAAATAAGAGCTATCAAGCTGCAGTCATCCTGAAACCTAGCCAATAAGGAGCATGCTAATGGACCAGACCTCCTGCTCCCTAGCTTGTGAGTGCGAGAGGTAAACCATTTACACACAATCACACAAAAAGTTACACCTACTCTTATCGCAAACACATCAGCAGCAGTTTAAGCAGGATCACAAGCATTACTTTCTTATTATACAGTACTGCAATGTACTTGTACTTGCTTTGCTTGGGAACATGAAGTCATTGCTTGAGAAAACACGATACAAACTGCCCTAGACACAAACATCATGGACATCATGGACAATAGTCGCAGTGGGTAGCAGTGGGTGAGCTTAACCTAAATTAAACAGATGGAATACACCATTATAGTTACAAACAATGGTGTATATGTGTAAGTGGATGAATCTATGTACAAGCTTGAAATCAAAACATGTTCAAGGGAACTCATTGAAGGTATATAGTGGCACTACAGCACAACAAACACATCTCTACCTCAGCAGCTAGTGATGAGAATTCACATAGCCACTAACCTTGTTATTCTTGCACATGTTTGTATGTCGTTCGCACAGTGGGTCTTGATCTATGGCCTAGCAAACCCTTCCGTCTCCTTCTATTATTTTCTCTGTTCTTTTCTTATTGATTTGTTCAACAGCTCAAGGGAAGTTCTGCCATCACTTTAGACCCGCCATTGGCTTTCCTCCATCGGCAGGCTGAAAGACCTTCTATTTTTGATAAATCTTGCCAAATATTGCCTTGAGGATGGCGAAAGTCTAAAATCCCTGTATAAGAGGAGGGCGTTCATGATATTGCACAATATGGAACCTTGTTGCTTTAGGTTCTATTTAGTGGGTTTTCATAAAATGCTCCAGTGCATTGATTTGCATGGCAGAATTGAAAATGTAGGTAGGTGGGGGTAAAATGAAGAGGTAATTATGGATGTCATCATGTTCCATTCCCAGCCTGTAAGTGCCCTGTTCAATCGAAAGGTGGGTCACTGAAAATGCTCTTTAGGCACCACAGATAGACAGAAGCAAACAGTTACAGCATATATATTTGCACAAAACTGTTTCCACTGGAAAAACTACAAGAAAAATCCATCCAATGAAGTGAATACACATTAACATTCACATATTTTTGTCTGTATATGTATTTTGAGCAAAATACTGATTAATAATACAAAGAACAAAGAGCATTATGTAGAAGAGAAATCAGCAACTGTGTATGTTTGATGAAGCTTTTTTTTATCAAACAATATGAACAGCACAGTGCCGAGCCTGCCTTGGTTAGCTGATTCGCATCACTCCACTCTGTCGATTACTTTTGTTCTCAGCAAAAAAAATAAAAAAAAATAAATAATGTATTATTATTTATTATCTTCCGTTACTTCACCACACCTCCAAGAACTCAATTAAAAAACATGAATATTAGGCTTCATATGACCAGATATCAAATCCTCATCATGTGCATGGCATGCCACTTTAACCAGATCTCAGTGATGGAATTATTTTTTGTGTATGTATATTTGTATGAATCATGAATGATAATGAATAGTAGATATAGTTACATTCAGGGTAAAAATACAATGTATTGCAATTATTGCTTTTAAGCAATGATTGTAAAAATCATGAATCAATCAAAATTAGTCATAATAATAACCCTAACCCTAATCAAGATGATGGTCATTTAAGCCTGCTATTAGGAGTCTGAAGAAACAAACACAACTAACATAGGCCACTTTGGTGAGAGAGAAATGAGAGGTGACACTGAAACACGTTTTGCAAGTGTTACAAAACGATCAGCCAAACAGTATGTTTTGATTGGTGCTTGTATTTTAATTCACAACGTGTGTCGTCTGCCAATCCACAGATGAAAGCCTTTTTGTGAGGTGATCTGCAAGAGTAATAAGCCTCCAGAAATTGAGATATGTGATTCAAAATAAGCATAACCAACCAGTGTAGCGCCTTGCATGAAGTGCTAATGATGCATCACCTTCACCATGAGCGTAATATACTGACAGGATCAAAGAAGACTCTTTGAATCTATATGTTAGCCACGATGACAAGGATTTAGATCATCCATGATCCTTAAGGTGTAA
>JAOPJK010000002.1:1984339-1995716 GCA_027123565.1 Phycis chesteri
GAGAGAGAGAGAGAGAGAGAGAGAGAGAGAGAGAGAGAGAGAGAGAGAGAGAGAGAGAGAGAGAGAGAGAATGCCTGCCCCGATAATAGTTCTGTTCAAGTATAAATACACACAATACTCTCATACAAGAATTTATGAGACACCTACCCGGAGGAGTAGATCCCAGAGACAACTCACTCTGTTAGCATCAGAGTTATATTGACAGATATGAATCACTGGCATTTTTGTGAAAGGATCCATGGTCAGCTCTCCCTCGGGTCATTTCATAGGTTCCAAGTACAGTGAAACCTCGGTAGTCGAATTGAATTCGTTCCAACAGGCTGTTCGAGTTGTGAATTGTTTGAAAACTGAAACTATTATTCCCATAAGAATGAATGTAAAATGGATTAATCTGTTCCTTCCTTAAAAAATCGTAGATTTAACCTGGATAAACAGTAATAAAATAACAATAACATCTTAATCACTTCTTTATTCTCCAATGTGAAGTATATAAGACACACGCATCCCGTTGTCGTGCTTCGAGATGATGTCCTACTTCAGCTGGATCGTTGCAAGATAAGATAAGATAAGATAAGATAAGATAGTCCTTTAAGATAAGATAGTACACACTATGTTCTGCCTCTCCTGAGCACCAGCACTGCCTCTCTTCTTTGGAGGCACTATGGAGGGCTTAGCTATACAGTACATGTATGTTCAAATGGAAAAAAGAGGCACAGAATAGCAAATAATGATGACCAGAACAAAGGCCGTTGGAGCGTGAGTCTCCTCCCTACAGACTCCACAGTGGACTGATGACTCGCCGTCCCCACGTCACCAAAGTGGACGAGTTACGAAATGTGGAAGTTCTGGGGCAGAAGTCGTCAAATTCTTTGTTTGAGAAGCGAATTGTTCCACTTCAGAAGCGTTTGACTACCGAGGTTTCACTGTATAATACCAGCCCATTGCATCTCGCAAATTAGTGGACCCATCCCACAGTGAGCGCTATAGTGTATTATTTGCCAATAGCCAATTTGCATTAACCACTGGGCCACATTCATTAAAAAAAACAATGGCGGACACTGACGCAGTGTTAGAAGCGCAATATTTGCAAAATCTTAATACATATTGTATCTTAATCTTAATACAGCCGTACTCAAAAAACGTAAATATCATATTGTGAGGTCCCTGCCGATTCCTGTCTCTAACGGATTTGCCCGAAAGATGTTTAGCTCGATCCTATATTAGCAGGCACACTTGAAGTTTGATCTGGAATTGATGAGTTCTAAATCTGTGTGTGTGTGTGTGTGCGTGTGTGTGTGTAAAGTGGATATGGGAAATTCAGATTAACACACAGATAATCCGCCGTTAATTACATTGTAGGGGCAACTGCTGTCCAATCCAGGCTACAAGCTACTACAAGTCCCACACTGTGTGGGACTTGTAGTAGTCTTAATGATATGAATTTATTTTTGGTTTTGTGAGTTGCGCTCTGTTTTCTATTTTAAATGGCGGTCACAACATTGTAGTTGGCCTTGTTGGTCATGGTAAGAGCCCCTGACGTAAGCAGCTCTTGGCTACAGACCAGCCAGTGTCGGGGCCACTCCGGTTCCGTGGCTGTTGAAATGCAAGGAAGTGGTTTGAGATTAGGCACCGGCTTTAATTTGATTGGATTTATTAGTTAACCTTGTACCTCAAGCCTTGCAAGATCAAAGACACTGCAAATAATGTGTTGTTCCTACTACATTAACAGGCAAAGTATGCACATGCAGTCATACCATACAGCTTTGGATTGGATGCCATAAGACAAATATTCCTTCCATATTTTTTCGAATACTCAAATTAATTTTAAATGAGATGATTATTGTGGGACAGAGGGGAGATTGGTAAATAAATAAAAAGTATGCCTACATTTACCATGGTTAAAAACAGCTTGTACAAGACTGTAAATGACTCCTTCAGAAATAATACGCATTAATCAAGACTTTAGCGGGAAAACAAAGTACTTTTCAAATCAAAAAGAAATCAAACAGTCACAGATTCATGGTTAAACAAAAAAAATAGTATTTAGTAGTTAGTAGTGCTAAGAATGTATTGTCGTCTCGCCTTTCTACCAAATAAAATGAGTCAGATTTTGCTCTGGCCTCTTCTTTAAGTTTGTATTCAACATAATATCATTATCTCAATATCTACTGAAATTTACTGAAATTAATGTATATGTGACACAAAAAGCTAATTTGAGCAACAACGTTAATTTTGAACACTGCCTGTGCCCCAAAATGTTCAACTTAGGAGCACAGAGCTTGCAGGGAAAAAAGTCAACTTACAACACTGGCTCCAACAATACCTACTATTGGACAGGTTCTAGTTGCATGCTAGTTGCAGATTACTGATCAGTGGGAGAGTGTTTGACAAAGAATCACGCAAGTCTGCAGCAGCAACTCAAGGAATTATTACATCTGTCTCTGTGGTTTATCTCCTATTTGAGTACTTCCAACACAGCACAGCTCCACTAGCTAGAAACTATCCACAAAGCAAAGAGGTAAAGGCAATTGTATCAAACATATTTTGGGTGCAATTTGGCCATAGCTGCAGTAACTGGAGAGCACAAGCAGGCTACCACAACATGGCACCCGTAGAAGATGAATAAGACACTTGACTGCCAGATGGGAACAATAGTTTGCAGACTTCATGGACACAAACTTTTCCTTTTCTTGAAACACAAAAAAGGTAAACATAGTAAGACGGATGCCGTGGCATGGCTTGAATGTACAACTGGAGTGCCATTAGTGGTGACGCACGCAAAGCCATCAGATTCAGGTCTCAGTGGGTAATGCCTGGTGTGCCACACGTGTCAGCAACAACTTTGCAATCACATCACATCATTGTTGTGTTGTTTCGGGAAATGTTCCTTTTGGCATTACAATCTCAACTTTCCTTCAACCATATCTTTTAGAGAACACTGAGCTACCCTTTCTGTCGTCCAACACAATAACCTCACGTTCTTTGAATAAGATAAAACCATAATTCATTCTAGCCTGGGAACCAGAGGAATCTGCAAGCTCATGTTTAATTTACTTTTAATTTTCAAACTTCCCAGAGCTGGGCCACAGAAGGAGCAGTTTGGAATCATTTGCCCATTTCCGTAGATATTTCTCACAGTAGGAACAAAGGTTACCAATTCCAGCATAGGTTAGGTGCCTGGTACTGTATGAATATGGGATAATATAATAAAAAATACACTATGGCAATTATTATGACAATTATTATGACTATTGTGAATGAAAAACAGACCAGAAAATCCCCACATTGGCATGCCTGTATTAGCGCAATAATTTGTTTGGCAGGGCAATTCAAGAAACACACAAACACAAGTAATTTCAATCCTACCTTTACCCTTATGCATTCAAATATCTGTGACACAGTTTTACGCAAACACAAAGCTGCCATCTAGTCGCTCAGCCAGATGGGTTTACTACAAATCACTACTACAATGATCCACTGACTACATTTCCTGTGTGGGATTTTAGTAAAACAATGTGTACATGTGCACATGCATCTTAAAATAGCCTGCGTTGCTGCAGGCCAAACGCCTGGGATAGTGGGGGGGGGGTTACACTAGATATGATTGGGGAGGAGAGAGAACTATGCGTGAAAGACGAAAATATGTGAAAGACATGTCATGTGTGAGAATGTGAGTGAAAGCATGTGTGTATAAAGTGTGTGTGTGTGCGCATGCGTGTATGTGGTGGCAGCACAAAGCATCGCTCAGCAGACATGGGAGGAGGAGCTACTACCACTAGCATACAGCAGTGGAGCACACATTACATCAGCTTGTGTGTGTGAGCCTTCACATGGATGCATGTGTGACCGAGATGTGGGGGGGATGTCACGCCGAAAGCGGCGGCAGCTCAGCAGGGGTTAAGGAGTTCACAATCCCAGCATGCAACGCTGCTGCTGCGCGCTCGCAGAGAGCCCTGCGCATAGTGGAGCAGAGACAGGGAGGAAGGAGGAGCCAAGAGTAGGGGAGAGGTCAGAATAGGAAAAGGAAAGGCAGAGGAGAAGATAGGAAAGGTGATTCAAAGAATATTGTGCAATCTGGCATTGCACTGTATTCTTACACTAGTAAATCCAGTATGGAGGCAATACACACTTGACTATCGCATTCAATACCTTATTTTTATTTTTCATTAAAATGGATGGCACTGCAATTTTTTGCCTTGGTCTAGCCATGAATACAATTGCACTCAAATAGGGACACATTCATTTGATGGTTTAGTAGGATGTCATCTTGTAAAAAGCCCTTTCTCATTGAAATGCTGTATCATTGCCTGTTAGAGATTTCACCTTTATTTCACCTAGGGTATCTCTATAGGGCCTAGGGTGTCTTTAAGGCCACTGTAATCTTTATAGGGCAAGTCAAGAGGTACTACAGTATGGATTTATGGAAATCACATGGTGTCAGAGTTTGGCAACACACACGGTGACCAACACACAGGCAAAACATGCCAGCCACACTGGCACAAAGATAGTCAGAGAGACTGAGTGAGAGGTACTTCCAAAGATGGAAATATATTAACAGGACAAGAGGGATGAGAGAAACAAGAGGATAAAAGGATAAAGTAGAGGATATTGAATGTGGAGAGGGGTAGGAGAGCACTTCCTGTTTGACCCAGGGATAAATAGGAGCTTCCACTAGAAGGACTTTAGGCAAACAGGTGATTAAATCTCAAACCTATTTTGTGACCTAAAGTCTGGTAAGATATGACCATTAAATTACATTAAAATTACATAATAAAAAAGTCAACAATCAATAGATTGGTGGTGTGAGAGACTATTCAACTAGTTGGTGAATACAAGGGACAAAACAACAAGATAATGTCTAAGATAATGTCAACAGTATGAATGAAGCTACAGTGTCCTGTACTGGCCTGGAGGGGCCGAAATGATGTCATTGTCTCTACAAGTGATGAGGTTGAGTACAAAACCAATGTCAGACAAATTAGACTGATTTGGTCTTCTGGTTAGTGAAACAAAAGATTAATTCAATGAAGGCCTCATAAACAAATATCTAGTATTGTATATTTAGATAAAGCCTAAATAAGTGTCCGTCACAAATGCTCTCAGTCAGAAACAATATGAACAGACCTATCTTAAATGATTAGTGTTCTACAATTAGAACAGATGGTGTTCTAATAATGATTAGAACACCACAGAACACCAACACAAATTATATTTCTTAAAAGGGTTAATGAACCCAAAATACATCTTTTTTTATATAAAATCGGTTATATGCCTATAATGATATTCAACATAGCAATCCATGCAATTTTATCACCGTTACTGACACAAGACATCGTCTTCATGTTTTTGTTATTCTCTGCCAACCAGGGATGTGCTTCTTGGACACTTAAGCCCATTTCACACATACCTCCTGGTAAATCACTGGGATAACATTGCAGGCACCACTAGTGATTTACACTATTCACACATGCAGCTATGTTAAGGAACATTGCCGTCTTGCGCCCGTTCACACATGGCATAGCAATGCCGGAATAGATAGGCCAAGGGACAGTCCAGCAGATGGCACTAATGCAACACTTGTGGATGCCAGTTGCCATAAAATTTGCGGACAGAGAGGAGCCACCTTAATTCAGAACCTGTCCAATTTCCAAAAAGGAGTTTGTTTGCAAACAAAAGAAGCTGTATTGATATTGTTATCGGATCACCCAAAAGCCAAAAGCGATTGGTTCGCTCACTGTGGTTCGTTCAGATGGACATATAAGTCTTTACGTGTCTCTCCCAGCAATGTCACTGCTTCCATTCACAACACAGCCGTACCGGCAGTAACCCATAAATGTTACTAGGTCTCGAGCAGGCAAATTGCTGGTGCAGATTACCCGGAATTTGATCCCTGTTCCCATTCACACATGCCCTCATGAAAGAAAAAATGTTCAGGAATATTGTACGGCAGCATAGAATATTTGTATAGTTTAACACTATGGTGTGTGTGTAATGTGTGGGGTCTGAGAATCAGTTCATTATGATCGTGTCCAAGAGGGGGTCAGGCTGCCTGGACACCAGAGTAACGCCTCGTTGTGTCAAGCAGTTCATATACAACATTGCTCATTAGAACGCTCATACACAACAACGGTACGAAAAAAGTATCTTGTATATTGAGGAACTTGTGTAACCTTTAAACTTGCATGACATTTACAAAAAAAGGTTCCATTTAAAATAGTCCTACGCTGAAGATTTAGTTGCATGCTAGGATATCCATGCTTGCATTTATGGTTCTGCGTCAGACATGTAGTTAAATGTTTTGAGAGGTGCACGTAAGCTGGATATGCCGGTAACAGAGTCCCACAGCGGCTTTTTGGACACCGAAGCAGAAATTGAGCCTTAGAAGTGTGTGGGGGCCAGGAGAGATAGGTGCTCCATAGCTACAGATGTTGCTCGGTGTCAGTACTTAACTGTACTTAAATAGAAAAAAACAACTCATAGTCAAGAGATGGTCAGAATATTCACTGTGCATCCCAAAAACTATGTATGTGAAGTAGTGAAGGCTGGGGAAAAAAACTGTTTTCAGATTGAAATGTGAATTATCCGATATCTATAAATAAAAACCTAAGATTGACTTTTTAATCCATTTGGATTTATGGGCTTTCTTCGTGCCTTCATGGACAGGACAGTGAAGAGGGACAGAAAAGCAGTTTGGAGATGAGAGGGAACGATGTGTAGCATAGAACTGGTATGAATCGAACTTCGGCCTTGTAGTGACTTCGGGTCACTACAAGGCGCACTGCCAACATGGCTAGCACTCACGGGATGAGCCACGAGCCACCCCCGACATTGATCTTTGATGCTATTACACATGGATGCTTGAAGCTTGTACACGGGTAGTCTCGCGTGGCCAGTGTTTGGGTACAACTTGCACTATATTGTGTGACTGCCAGGTTAGAGGGTTCCCAAAGCATTATCTTTGAGATTTTCATATCGAAGCAAGATTGGTATAGGAACTGTATACATCCCTAAGTGAATTGAATCAGGACCGTGTGAATTGGGGATACCCAGCCCTAGAAGAACACATGTCCCAAGTTTGTTTATTC
Organism: Phycis chesteri; assembly: GCA_027123565.1. NCBI lineage: Eukaryota > Metazoa > Chordata > Actinopteri > Gadiformes > Phycidae > Phycis > Phycis chesteri. Next base: position 1,991,425 of record JAOPJK010000002.1, read on the forward strand.
AACATTTTTGACAGAAATGTGATGAATCCCAAATACATCATCCCCTCCTCCCACCCAAAAAGATTGTTTAATATAAAGCAAAGTCAAAAATCAAGAAAGCAAAGCAGAGGCAGCCAGAGAAAACATGACACAAAAAATAAGATAGCTGTTCCTAAGAATGCCGGATTATTTGGAGTGCAATACAATTTAGCTGGTTGACTGACTCTACATGCTTCACGGAAGACTACAGACAAAGCCATGGGAATAGAGGGGCCCAGGGTAAAGACAGGGAGGGAGAAAGGAAAGTTGGGTTTGAGATTGGTTCATCTTGCAGTGCATCTCTTGGTCATACACAGAATGGTCAAATGGTCCTGAAATGGATGCACACACACACAAACACGGCCCAGTAGTTTAACACTAAAAACCCTGAAAGACGATTCATGTCATGGGTTTGAAAAAAATGCTCACCAGCATGATGACTCAAACTGTGTTTGTACGAAAGTAGACTCACTAGATTAGGGATCAGTTCTCTCAACTCAGGCTTATCTGAGATTCGTAGGTGACACCATATTTGATTCTGAAAGTGACCGATTATCATTAGCCTTTGGCAGGCTGATTAAAAGTGTAAAAGTATAGCCAAGAACCAAATGGAAGGCACCAACATGGTTGTGTAACAAGGTTATGCAAATGTTGTTTGGTTCAAAATTGTTGGTCAATTGTTTCTATGGAAAGTGACATCAACTGGCACCATCATGTTAAGTCAATTAGGAACAGCATTCGGTGGACCCAGCTGACGTCAGTGGCAAACCATATTAAAGAAAGTGGCATCAATTTGGGAAAATTACATACAGAAATTGCAATAGCTTCTGTCCCACGAGAGGTGATGGTGTCCGTGATGGTCAGATATTAGTATTACGTTACTGTTTAGGTGCTTTCAGACTGGATCAGACCACATAAGTGGAGTTGACATAGAACCAGCATAAAGTGGAGAACATTATAATTTAAATTGGAAACTACTACAAGATTGTTGCAGCCAATGCTATGGCAGAAACATAAATCCAATCCTAAAATCTGTATAGTGCCAGTCATGACCGAAATAAATATCACAGCTATAAACTAATACCCCAAGACCATCACTGCTCCAACACAAGTAATTGCAATGACCATATTAAGGCATATGTGAATAGTGTCTTAGTGGTGGTTAATGCAAAGCTTTTGCCTCGACTTGGCAGTCTTTGTAAAAGTGTTGAAATAATGCCAGGATCCAATAGAACTCAAAGAAAAACTCATGCGGAGAGGTTGCTGGTTTGATTCCAGTCTTGTTCCCTCATCCTAGTGGGAGGTTGCTAGGCGATGGGAGAATGATCTGGGTGCATGTGGTTACGTCCCTCCCCATTCACACAGCTCTGAATGAAATCTGTTACAAAACAAACATAACACTGCTTGTTTGCCTTGCTTTCTGTGTTCATAGCAGAGTAGCACAACACTCACCTTCCTCACAAGTAACTGCCGCTAGCTACCGCTAGAACCCTGGTTCCTACAATGTTGCATCCCCGGTGACAACAAAATCCATCTAGGTGTATTTTAAAATAGGCCAGCCAACACACAGTTTTGCATACAGTATTGTTTTTTGCATGCATTGTAAATGCAAGGCAATGCCATAGTTACTTGTTCCACCTTTACCCACTAGAGGCTACCAAGTGAACTCGTAGCTCTGTGTTAATCAAGTTGTACTTGTTTTAGTTTGTTTTGTACCAGTGTGCCTCTATTTGTGCAGTATGTATCCAGCCATCATCAGTATTATATCAAAAAGGATTGAAACCACTGTCTGCCGAGCACTAAATAATACTACTGACATGAACTACTAGAGACATGGGTGCAACCTGACACAATTATACCTATTCAGGTAGGCTATTCACCAAGTGACTCATGAGCAAGTATGATGTATCATTCTGTAAATAAGGCAACTAACTATCAGCCATAGGTATAGGACAGAGGAGAGTGCATGCAGGAACTCATCTTCTGTGAGCTTTTAAATGTTGATTAGGGTCGATACTGAGCCACTAACGTCGTTATCCGCCAGATATATATATATATATATATATATAGCTATAGATATAGGTGATGGGAGACAGGTAATGTGGAGTTCAATTCTTGTCAAAGCCAAGCTTCACATATTTCTGGGTGAAGTTTCGAGAGTGCTACAGGACCGCCGCAACAATCAATTCAGAAACCATTTGAAAACAAGTTTAGAAAGAGAAAACATAGCATACTGAGGACCTAAAACATGAAATAATGCTCTTAAAGGCAAATATAGATGATTGGTGGTCACATCTGGCAGTGATCTGTGTACAATACCTGGCTGCACATACGCAGGAGGGCTCTGACACATGTACTGTGGGGGGTGTCGGTGAGGCTTGCTGTGTTTGTGGAGCCTGTAGTCCTTCTCACTCCGGGAACGCCTGGAGATCCGCGGAGGCTCCACTGAGGCCAGTGGTACCGGCACAAAGCGCTCCGACAGGTCCGAACTGGGCCATGCCCGCCTCAGGGAGGCACTGCCCGCCTTCTTCATTCTTCTGCAGTTTCGCAGGACAAAGTGACTTGTCGCGGAATTGAGGTTTGCAAAAAAAATGTTTTAAAAGGAATTGTCTTGACCTAAAGTTCAATAGGATGTGGTGAGTGTGTGCGTGGCTGATTGTTTGCTCAAACGCCAGAAGTCCTTTAAGTTCACGTGAATTCCATTCTGTTTTGCTATTTATGGAAAATTAAAGATGTAACAAAACATGTCTGCTGAAGAAAAAGGTTGTGGTCCCGCAGCTGCTCCTGGTTTTGCCAGATCTCCACATGGTCATGACACTGGAAAGGCTGACCTGGAGGTCACTGGTGCACATGAGAGTTATGAAGAGGGAGCACTTTCGGGGAGATCCTGCATCCCCCTACTACTCTTCAGCCCGTCCAACAGTCATGACATTTCCATGATAGGGCTAAATCTCCATCAAGCTAGCTTGCTCAAGTCACATTTGGGGTCAAACAATGTCTTCCACTCATACTCATCCATGCACAGCACAAACAAAATCTGAGCAACACACAAAATGATCAGACAAGCACACGCGCGCACGCACACACACTCACACACACAGGCACACGCACACACACACACACACTCACGCACTCACACACTCACACACTCCTTGTATCCTTGTATCTTAAAAAAAAAAAGAAGGGAATAAATCCAGTAGAGGCTCCGTCTACCCTCACTTTCTGTTGGGTTTCCTATTCATCTGGTGTTACTAGCATTAGCATTAGCCTCAGTGCTAGTGAACCAGATAGCGTCATCGTGTGTAAGGGCGGGGGTCCTCCCCGCTAACGCTGGTCATGGGGGTCAGCGGGGGTAGCGATACTACAGAAAGACACAGGCAGCATGGGAGAAAGAGAGAGAACACTCCAAAAAGCAGCCGGGCGAGGGAGGAGGGAAGGCCAGCGGAATGGGGGGGCGCGCTAACACAAAAGAGGCAGAGGAGGAAGAGGCTGAGCGGCCATTGGAGGGAGGAGATACAGAGAAAGAGTCTCCCTGGGAAACGCACACTGCACTCCCTCCCTGCCTCTCTGCCCGCTTCTCCTCTAGCTCTCCATCCAGAGTCGCTCCCACCTCATCTGTCCATCTGGCAAACAGCACACAGACACTGGGCTAGAGGAAAGGACCCCCGCCACCCTGCCCAGAAAAAGAAAGAATTTGAGTGACAACAGATGTGTGTTTGCGTGCGTGCGTGAGTGTGAGTGTGTGTGTGCGTGTGTGTGCGTGTGTGTGTGTGCGTGTGTGTGTGGGCATGCGTGAGCTTCTCTACCGCCGCTGAGCAAAGGAGGATGATGGAGGAGGACGTTATAAAAAGATGGGAAGGAAATCCACAAATTCAGAAACGGAGCGCGGAGAACCCAAAAGAAAAATTAATTCCCGGGAAAGAAAATCCTCCGTGGCTCGGTGCAGCCGTTGGTCCCTTTGTCTTTCCTCATCTCTGTTCCGTCCATTTCCTGTCGTTTCTCTGTGCTCTCTCGCTCACTGGCTCTGCCGCGCTCCCCTTCTCTCGCGCTGTTATTGTGCTGCTGCCGCGGAGGAGGAGGGAGAGGGAGAGGGAGAGGGAGGGGGGAGCAGAGGAGTGAAAGAGCGAGAGAGGCAGGGAGAAAGAGAGCAGGGAGGGCAGGAAACATGTCAGTCACGCCCGGGGGGGGGGGGGGGCCGGGGGGGGGGGGGGGGGGGGGGGTGGGGGGGGGGGGGGGGGGGGGGGGGGGGGGGGGTGGGGGGGGGGGGGGGGGGG
>JAOPJK010000002.1:2275523-2287546 GCA_027123565.1 Phycis chesteri
CATATACCAGGTTAAAAAATGGTGGTGGTCATTTTATCTCATCTTCTTCAGGTACATAATTGCATAAATACACCTGGTGCATACAAAAAATAATACTTTGGGAAAGAAAGTTCTTGAGGTGGTTCAGAACATTCAACATTCTCTGATGTAGGGGATGCACTCAATGGAGTCATCATGTGTCAGTGTTGGAGGTCCTGGGGTGCGGGGGTCATCCAGCAGGTCATCCAGCAGGAGAATTGCTGCCATCCATCAGGTGCAGCTCGGCAGAAGGCAGGTGAGGGCTGAGTAGGCTGCATCCTGGGAGTCCCGAAAGTTGCTCTCCGGCATCTGCTCCTGTGGAGGCCTCCCAACTTAGGGGTTGCTGATTCTTGGTTGTCAGTAGCTCTTGGTAGGCTGTGTTCCAGGAAGAGATACTGTAAGATAGTCTTGTCAGTGGGAAAGGGTTTGCATCAAAAATGCTTGATTTTGTAGCAGCTTTTCAAAAGAAAATGTAGGCGCAATTTGTGATGATTTGTCTGTCTCTTAAGGTTGCAGGAATCAGGGCAGTTAGCGTCAATGTTGCGCTGAATGGCCACATTTCCAAGCTTGTGCTAATTTCAAAGTTTGCAAATTGCTGCGATTGCGAAATTGTGATTTCTGAATAAAGTCGAGAAGAAAAACTAGTTGAATAGGACACGTTTATGGTACTCTCACTCAAAGATTCTTAAGGCCAATACAAACTGCATGAGATCTCTTATCATTCTCAACTATTAGCGTGTGTGTGTGTGTGTGTGTGAGGGGGGGAATCACCCCATGGTTGTGTTTGGGGTGCTGTCAATAGTGAAGAACACCTTGGGCAGAGCTCCAGGCCATGTAGAGCCTTAAACGCACTGCACACCCACACGCACACATTTTTACCATTTATTGAAAACAACCGTTAATAAAGTACTGAATATTGACTCGGTAAACAACTATTTACAAGGTAATTTGACATCACATTTATATATGTCCTAAAATAATCTACTCACATTTATTTGGTAGTCAAATCAAGTAAAAAATCAAAGGGCAACAAAGTTCAAGATAAATGCCGTCTGCAGGAAGCTGCTAACACTGGCGGACATGGGCGATGGGGCATGCATTCCCGATTACAGCCAGACATCTAGCTAACACTGAAATTGGAGCCCATTGTGTTACTTTGTCCTATATCCAATAAATGTCAGCCATTCATTTACGGATGAATGTTTATTTATTTATTTACTTTTCAGAATTTGGACAGAACGTATGAGACTAGATGACATTTCCATTTTTTGTTCCTGCTATAATTTGAAAGGGTAACTTGATGAAACACACTTTCCATTATTTATTTTAACAATACATCTGGTGACAAAAATATGAAATACCATAATTTGATGATTTCTGTTTGATATAATATATATTTGTTTATGTAACACATAAACAAATGTATGTAACACATCCAAGAAAGAGTGAGATGCACGGGTGCCATGAAAATGCCATTTAATGTTATATTAAAGGTAGAGGCTAATTTGTGTGAAGCAAAGCCACAATTCACCTCTGTCACAAAGTGACAGAGTTGTGCTAACTTTACTACTTTCTACATGGTTTATTCATTCACAGATTGAGGTCAATTTAAGCACATGACATCCTTCACTCTAGTCTATGTGTGACTCGGGTCACACAATCATAACAATGCATACAAACCAATTTAAAATGAACTCTATTAATATGAACTATTACGGTTGTGTTACTATCGGTTTACATGAAGTATCAATGATCCTTTCACTCTCTCACCTGCATTCAGTCATTCAGATAATTAATATCTGAATGTTAATGTTAATGTTAATTTAATGTAACATATTATGTTACATTAAATTGCTCTTTCATTGTTTAGATTTGAAAAGTGACTGAGATGATTTCAATTTCAAATCTATGAGCAGAGCATGTCATACTTTTTTCGCTCATATTACGCACTATTTTGCAGCAAACTTACAGCCTGCTTTGAAAACAGTTTGGACACACTCCATAGTGCTCTACATCACATTTGATGATTAAAATTTAAAAAGCATTCTGACAGGTGGTTAGAATTTCCCTACACTATTACTACTATGGATGGACTGGCCATAGGGAGATTCTGAAGATTGATCCCACCCTGGTGGACAATGGTATCTGTTTGTTAGATCTTCATTAGAATTGTGGAAAATGCTTTTGAATCTGTTGGAGCAAAGTGCACACACAGCCACAATGTATTAGCAACAGTGCACTGAAGCACTGAATTTAAGCCCTCCTAGTTTTCCGATCGACCCACAGTCATTTTGGTGCCACGGCAATTGTCTTCTATCGTCATGAGATATGGCAAGTTCACACTGGCAAATGTAGGTCATTAAGGGCCCCGGTGCAATCATTTTTATGCCATCACCCCCCACTGCCGCCCAATACAAATATATAACATATTCCAATAGGCTTACATACAATGAATATGGGTGACTTGAACATAACACCTTCAGTCAATTCATGTTCAACAGAAAAATAGTATGCCATAAAATAACCTCTACAAATACTACATTTTATAAATCCATACTTTTGCATTTTAAATACATTTTATTGAGGTCAAAGGCATGCATCTTTCTGGGATATCTGCGCTAGGATACAAATTCTAAACCTATGTACCTTATTTTGAACATGCAGTGGGACCGTGGCCTGTTACGGTCTGAAAAGTCCCAAACCTGGTGGTCAATGGGAATCATCCTTCTGGTGGCCAAAACTGTTATATTTCTATTTTATTAAGTGGATTCTTTGCTGTCACTTAGCGAGAGATGTAACTTGGGTACAAAAGTCCATTCCAGTCTTGACAATAACAAGTATAAATCTCACAGATTGTCCACCAAAATGTGTCAATGTTTTGTTTGTGTTTGATTCTCACTGGGTGTCGTTGGGCATGAAGATGTCCTGGTTCTACCAGTTTCATGCCACGTTCTCCTTTGATCATGGCCATTGTTAAGATAAATCAAGATACATCAGTTGAATTCCAATGATGTAAAACAGAGCAATGTGCATAATAGATTTACATTTATATTTAGCAGACGCTTTTGTCAAAAGCGACTTACAATCAGTACATTTGTGGGGTCCGACCTGTGGACAATTGGAGGTGGGGATTGAAATGGCAACCCTCCGGTTAGTGGACGACCCACTCCACCCACTGAGCTAACTGTAGCATAATAATATGGGATCAAGTCCACACATTTACTCTTTGCTCATTGTTAACACAGGACCATTGTCTTTAGAAAGTGGTGGGGTTAAGATCATACACATGTATTCAAACAAATCATAGTAACATGTTATACAATAGATTTTGTACTTATAGTAGCTTTCATTGTGACCACAGCACAAACAGGCAGTGTCACTATCCAACTCAACAAAACATCCTCTGTCTAAAGGGTGTATGTAAAGCTCCTAAAAATGCTAGGGATTGTTGTCCTAGAAATGGAATAGCAATATAGAGCATTATACGAGAGAAATTAATGTGTATATGCGTGGTAGAAACAGGTTAAAATGAGGAAGCAGTTGAGGGAACAGCTTAATAAGAGCCATGGGAGCTCACCTTAAGGAACCAATAGGTTGTGTAATGATAATGCTGAGGGTGATAGATGCTTCCAACTCCTACTTTACAGATCTAAAGAGTAGCCAGAGAGAAAAACAAATGTTTCCAAACAAACAAATGATGCCAAAGATGACATACATTCACTGTTTTACCATGGTAACAATAACCTCAGTGTCACCCTGAAATGAAAGAGGTTTGTTGTATCGACAACACAATTGCCCACAATATCAAGCAATCAGTTTCAATAAGTGTCAACGGGCTATGGAAATAGGACGAATATTACCTTTCACAGTTTTTGGCAACTTTGAGAACGTCAAAGTTGGCTGTAACTGTGCCTATTATTTCATTTCTGTCATGTTTCTTACAGACATGACAGAAATGAAAACGCAAAAGAGAAACAAAAATACTAACATTGAATCTGCAGCCGTATTTCTTACCCTGCTTTTCTATTGTCCATACAGGGAGCATAACTTGTCAGAAATGCGTTAAACAGTGAAGATAGGATATGAGGGGCTACATATCTAGGCACTGTTGCTCACAGTGGAGCATTGGTTTCATGAGGCCATCCACTCTGAAGTCAGCAGTTTTTTTTTGTAACAGTGAAAACCATCCAACAGATCACACAGAGTGTAGATGGTTATCATCCACGACAGGGCCCTTTCAGAGGCATGTGACAGTTCCACATTGACTGTGACTCTTTTGGAACCCACTGGCAGGTCTCTCACTGATTTAATTTTTATGATATGGGTCTCTAAGCTGAAGTCCTGCCAGCTTTATTTCTGATTATGTTGAGAGTCCCCCCCAACACACACACACACACACACACACCTAAACATCAAAGGGCTTTATGGGCTCTTGGCTTTTCCATGATGACTGGCTCTAAAATCAGCAATGTAACGTTTAGCTTGGTTTTCCAATCTAATCTATTGTTTAGGTGGAAGTATTTTCACAAATCATACTTTGGATGAATAGCCTAAAGTCTGATAGCAGTCAAGATCAAATCTGGGTGAACGGTGGGCAACGTTTTTTTTCTCCAACAATCATGTTGCTGAAAGCAGAGATCTCTAAGTGCTTAATTGGCTGACAGCGAACACAATCTTGGACAGCACTTAGTAAACATTATTGGCGGCAAGACAAGCTAAAACTACAACTTCATAACAACAAGTGCCTTTCAGTATTTAGCTTATGGCCAAGGCTTGGTGTGATCACCCTCCAGAAGTTCTGCCAGAACAAAGTAGGACTTCTTAATCCCAGAACCAGGTGGAAGCAACAACCGGCCAGTTTCAGGACGATGATTAGCTAACATTTGTTAGTAGAGAGCATGGCTGAGGTTTCATGCAGAAGACCCTTTCACTCAAACCACTGCAGTCTAAAATCAGATACATGATCCAAGTGCATGATGGCCACTGATCTGTCTTCAATATATGCTGTTGGGTGTAGTAATACATTAAGGAACTACTATGGCTGATGGAGTGGCTGAGAGGTGTTGCCCGGTTCTACTTTTTGAAGATGTTCTGTGATTCAGGGTCTGGTGTTCGTTGCTTGATTGGTACTCACCTCAGCATTTTCACCCGGGCCAATCTGTGTCTTCTTGGTGGGACTTGGAACAAAAATATGCTAACATAATCTGTGGGACAGGGAGCAACAGAAAACAACACAATTCCTGTACAAAAACATTTTGATTCTGCCTTTAAGGTATTTTTAAGTTGATTTATATTGCATCATTTCATACATTAAAATGGTGTGCAATGTGCTGTACAATACAGAGTAGTACTAGCATCAAATAGAACAAAATACTTTCAAGTGATTCATACAATGAAAAACAGCACAGATAAAGGTCAGAGAGAAAAAAATACATATAAAGTAGCATAGTGCTTGTTAGATGCTGAATGGAGCAGGTATGTTTTTAGCTGGTGCTTAATGGTGTTAACTGAGCTTGCTTCCCTGCTTTCTTGAGTTAAGCTATTCCAAAGTTTAGGGGCTTGATTGTCAGATGCAGCGTCACTAACTCTATTTTTGGTTTTTCTGGTAACTTAAAAGCCAGCAGCAGTGGACCTGAGCATTCTCAAGGGCATATATGTTGCCAAGGAGTCAATGAGGTAGGCTGGTCCCAGGCCATTTAGGGCTTTACATACGAAATAAGGACTTTAAAGTCAATCCTTCTTGATACTGAGAGACAGTGCAGAGCAGCAAAAACTGGAGTGATATGCTTTCTTCTCTTTGGTTAGTAGCCTAGCAGCAGAGTCCTGTATAAGCCAAAGCCTCTCCGTAGATTTAGTCTGATGGTCGGTAAAAAGTGCATTGCAATAGTCTAGTCTATTTGAAATAAAAGCGGGAATCAGATTTTTTGTTGATTCTGCTATTGAAGCTGTTAAAACACATCCCAAAAGACACTAAATAGAAATGCAGCATGATTATGAGGATATCAGAGGTGAGGTTTCCTGAGGCAATGAGGAATTGCTTTAATAATCGGGCTATAGGGGATAGTGCAGACGCCACCTTTGTCTGTAGTCAGTGACGGGTGAAATCAGTAACAGGAAGTTACTGACTTCAGACACTCCTAAGCCTTGACGATATTGGGTAAACAATATGATGTGTCAGTGGTGGAGGCCAAACACCTCAGGTTTCTTCTCAAACGCTAATGAAATATAATCGGTGGGACTTCTAAATAGTGCATAGATGTGTGACAAGTTGTCACACAGTGATTCCCAAGCTTGTGATTACATGTCCGGGACGATCAGTGTCTGCGGCCGCTGAGTTGTGGAGGTTTGTGCTGGTGTTCCACCACTCAAGCAAGAACAGATCCAGAGCTGCTGGCCCTGTCTATTGTTCAACTTAGCTATAAATGTTGTATCTTTTGTGTGCCTTCTGTATTTGGGGAAAATCGTTTCTAGTTAATGATCTGTGGAGCTCGGGCAAAATTAGCCATGGGGTTGACTAGGAAAAGCAAGCTCAGAGCGAGTAGACATGCTGATCCACTGCTTATGTTAAAGGGCAGGGCTTTGGTGGGCATTAGTGCAAAAGTGACTAATTATAGGCTAATCACATGCAGGGTATTATGGGCTAATTAATCTAACTAAATGTGGATATATATAGTATGGGAGTATGGATATATCACTATGCATTGCAATTTTAAACACTTTAAGTAGCTAATCTACTGTATGTACGTACAAATGCATTGCTACTGTGTTTCTGTATTGGGTATTATTTTATATATTTTCTTAATACAGTTTTCATGTCAGGTGTGGCATAGAATATAACATCTTTTTCGCTATGTGTGTCAGTAAAATGTATGTGGGTGAGTGGATTTCGAGAGAGAGGAGTGTGTGGTTGTGTGTGAATCATTTGTGTTCATTTCATTTGTAGCGAAAAAATGGTGCCCATCGAGTTTAATGTCAATTGCTAAAATAAAAAGATCAAAAGTCAAACTCTCACCCTCGTTCTCTTGCAGGAACCAGGCCTATCTTTGTTATCATGTATTCACAAGCAGAGGTTGGCATTTAAAATGTTTGCCATGCAAATGGGCTGTAGCAGTTGACTTTCTTTCACCCCGTAGCTCCTTTCAGTGATTCACCCTTATTCATTCATTGAAGATGGCAGAACATTGCAAAGCCTGCTGTGTGGGCCGGACCACAGCAAAGCACAGAAAAGCCTCATGTAGGCAGACGATGAAAATATACCCATCATGTATATTTAATCCAAATAACTTCTTATCATTATTTACCAACAAATGAATTGGGAATTCATTATTCCATCACATTCATCAGGTCTTGAAAACGTATCACCCAAATGTCTCTCCGGCTCAGCCTGTCTCCTGAGATGCAGGGAATCCGTGACTTTGCAGGAATCTTCAAAGTCAAAGCGCTGCCCCAATGGGCTGCTGCTTGGAAGTGGGTTTCTGTCTTTCCCCCCTTGGTGAGATCACCACATCACCCCAGAGGTAAACCACTCTGGAGTTAATATGTGCTTTAGGGAGGTATGGAAGAAACCGGCTGCTGCTGCTTCTTTCTTGTTCTTGTTTTTTGTTTTGTTTTTTTGCCTCCCCCGGAAGAATAACATGATGACACATCTCCCTCCTCCCTCGTCCCAAAGAGGATGAAACAGACTTTGAATGCTGCCTCTGCGCAGTCCGCAATTTGGAAAGATGCAAACTCACACATAACATGGCAACAGAAAGGCAGTTGGGGTGGGGGGGGCAGCCTTTCAAGCTAGTGATTTGATGACATGTGCAAGAAGTCTCCACGATGCCCTGCCATCAGTCCGTGTTGCTCAGGAAGACAGGATTCACACAGAAACTCCATAAAAATATATTGCCGTTAATGCCAATGCTAATAATAATAGGATGTGTGTATGTTTGTTTTATAAGACATTGGAATAGATGCCACTTCTATATTTATCTGCCACAAACTAGCCTTGTGAGACCATCATGATCTAGCAAGTTCACATTCTGTTGCTCTCTGTAGATCGGTCTGGCCTTGATCCTGTTGAATGCCTTTTCCAAAAATGTTAAATGCTTGGACCAATCAGCTCATGATGAACAAGTTCTGCCAAATTTTTAAAAGCTGTTCACTTGGGTAACACTCAAGGAAAGTGCAGCAATCAAAACTGTTTTTATCCAAAATAGACTGACGTTAAAAGACAAACCGAAATCAGCACAGAAGGCACATTAGAATATGTTTTTGCTTTACTTCCAACCGGACGCGACATGCACAAAGACAGCATGGGCATCACTCTGATTGGCTGGAGTGTTCTGAAAAACGTTCGGCCACAGCTATAATTTTGGAAATCATTTACTGCTCAGCCAAGGCCAGAAAGATATTCATTGTGAAATGTAAACATGAATATCAGGATGGTCTCAAGTGCAGTCCATTACGCAAGTAAGGGGCTGCCTCATATGTTTCCTATTTTTAAATTCAGCAGAGTGATGATCGCTCATAAATGGATTCCTGGAGGTGCTGGACCTGACAGGTTGTTTACCTCTTGTTTGACGGTGTCCTAGAGGAGGTTATGGCTGCCTGGTCATTAACATCAACCAGCACCAACAGGCTCCCAGCCTCCCTCGCTGTCTTAGTTATTAACAACATCACCGTCCTCCTCATCATCACTGTTCATGTCACTCCGGTGTCCTGATGATGAGGCCACATTTTAACGATGAACATTAAAATCACACAACGGCATTGTTGAACCTGAAACTTCATTGAGGATACCACATTCAACCGTTTCAGAACATGTTCCTTCTTTTCATTTTTGTTTACTTCATATCACAACACCAAAGGTTTCTAATGTGTCTGTCGTGATTGAGAGTGTTTCAAGATCAAAATCATCAGATTAAGTAATTAGCAATGAGCATTAGCGATGAGCATTATCACAGCAGGTCTGTTTGAGGAACAGTCTTGCAGTGCATGACTACACAATGTCCCCTTTTCCCTTTTCCCTGTGATTCGTTTTGTAATTAGTTTTATTTGTGCTGTCGTTAAACACTGTAGTGCTGCTGCAAACATTATGTCCTTTCATTAAATGACAAAAAAGTTCTCAGAAAAGAAAACTCATAGAAAACTATCATTGTAGATCTATAAGACATTTAACCCTTGTATGGTGTTCGGGTCTGTGGGACCCGTTTTAATTTTTTTTGTTCATCTGTTGAGCATTTTAACATTAAATAGTTTGATTGTGTTGAATTGAAACCCCAAAATGCAGCGGGTCCACCAGACCCACGAACACTGGCTGAATAACACAAATATGAACACCACACAAGGGTTAAGTTCCGGAAATATGCTCAGTTTCTTCTTTGCTTCTCACAACAATATCAGGAGCGTATTGTGTTCCATGCTTAAATAAAAAGAATGCCATGCAATAATGAGTGGATAGACTGCAACCCATGAGTCACACTCTTTCATAAACCCCATCAGTTGTAATACCTGTTAAGTGGATGTTGCCGGAGGCTACGACAGCTGCAGTAGAAAGGATGTAGCATACTCCCAAAACGATAATCGACAAATGGGCGGAGTAGGGGTTGAGGTTGGGGTTGGTGGGGGGGTGTAGGTAAGCAGTGCATGGTACCATGGCGTTGTTGTCAAAGGGCTGATCTGAAGAAGCCTTATCAGAGGAAACAGGTGCACCCTCTTGGAAATAGGGTGAAGGGGGCAGAGGCGGCAGCGCATGTGAACAGCAAGAATTTAATTTGTGTCAGCGTCTCCACCAGCGTCTTTTTTCCCCCATTTTACTTCTTCTCCACCTCGTCTGTTATTTGAATATGGTTGTCGGCTTCAGGTCAGATCAGATGGGGGTTGTGTTGGTGCTGTATTTAAGCATTCAGAGCCCCTGTGTCACTGCCCACAGGCGCTTACAGTGCATATGGAAATGCAAACAGAAACACCTGCCCAAGGCACGATTACCAATGTGGTGCCTTCTTTTGACCCTGCTCCTCAGGATCACCCAAGCCCTGCTTTCAGCTGAAGGTTATGGAGGGAAAGAAAGGGAGAATGGATTGAGCCATGCACAGAGGAGTGCAGGGAAGGTAAGGTTATTAATGTACTGCCTTGTTGAAAGAGACTCCCTCTGGAGAGGAGTGCTCAGAGGCAGCATTGCTGCTGCGTTCTCCACCTGGAATCTCCAATTGATGGACAAATACACTCTAAAGGCACCATGTAACAATGTCTTAAGTGGGCAGCTTAATTAGGAGTAGATTTTATTTTGGCTGGCCAAGACTAAAGAAGTCCTTTACAAATGAACTTGTTTCATACTCAATGTGGTTTTGGTTTGGTCACTGAATGGGGTTAAGATCAAAGATCAAAAAAATAATCGGCCCGCCTTGCTTCTCTGACTATTCACACACAATCGCAATCGCAGAATTGTGGAGGTGCAAGAAGTGCAGAAAAAGAAGTCTGGATTGGGATGCATTTGTTTGTTTTCACCGCAATCCCTCGCCAAAGTTATTTTCTGCATGAAGTGTGCTGACCGCTTAATGCTCTACAACAGGGTGTTTCCAAAACCCTGTTACCTCCATTGTTTTGGCAGCGGTGGAGCAAAGTTATCTTGGCCAAGCCAAAATGCCTAAACTGATTAGAGACAATGTTAAACATCCATCAAGCGTAAGAGATGTCGTCTGAGTGCAGGTTTACTGCACTGCACTCAGTGTTTTGTCATTAGAACTGCAGCACACCACAGGGTCCGTCAGGAAACCAAATGACTGCCTGGCTGGTTTGAGACTTCCAACTCCAGACACCCTGTTCAACCTTTATCCAGGGCACCACAATCATATATATACTGTATAGCTCGATGGTGTTCACCAACAATTTGTAATCGCTATGACAGACTGATTCCACAACAAGAGATTCCTCATTCAACTATTTGCCATGATTCTGATGTGAGTGGCAGTGAACAATGAATGCAGTTGATGTGATATTAAAACCAGGTATACACTTTTTGTGTTGATAAAATCATGGTTTGACTATAATTAATTGTACACTCTTACAGTATGCTCATGGGTCTTGCTCACGTGTACCACCCTGTGACTATACATCCCCAAGACAAAAGGCAATATTTAATAATTGGCAGATTCTTTATTTTTTTTCCCTCCTTCATGGTGTCTTAAACTGTCCCTTCATAGAAACTTCACCAAGACGTTGAAATAAAAAAAAGGGGCCAGGCAAAGAACTAAGTCAACCACTTTGTCAACTCCTGTGTACAAGAGAAAATCCTGCTGAGAATGATGTTCCCTCGTGTCAGCCAGCCCACGGAAAAAATGCACGGGGTTTACAAAGTGTGTACCTCTTATCATCCAGACAGCTGTGAAAATTGCTTTTCTTGTCTGAGACCGCCCACGGGAATTCATAATGCTCTTCAAAAAAATGCTTGGATTACAATTAGACAGAACGGAATTGTTCCCATGTTTGTAATGAACCAGGGTGTCCTTTTGAATAGCCTTCATCTTCTCATGTGTGCTGTGTGGTTTTGATTTGTGGCGTTTAGGGGTTGCTGTCAAAAGGGGTCTGTCAAATTGTAGCTTTATTGAGAGGCCACCCCTAGAGACATTTTGAAAACAGCTGGAATCTGGTAATAGTACAGACTTGTTTAACATTGTAATTTGCGTTTGTTTGCCCTCAGATACAAAACATGAATGTTTTTTTCATTCAACAGAACTCATTTTGTCCGTAAAACTATGTAGCTAACACGGTCCAAGCGTGAGCGCTGACGCCTGGGCCACAGCGTGTGGCGTCTGTGTGGAGTTACCTGTTGCTTGTCGTCTGGGCGTCCATGTCGACAGGTCGGAGCAGCCACACTGGCCCCTCTGCTTCCTCACCTCATCCAGAGAGTGGGAGTCTCGCCTATTTTTTCTGTGAGACGCGCGCGTGTCTTTGCAGATATAGACTGTTTCAATGCCTATTCCTGTAGAATATGTTACAGAAATGAATACGATAATTAAGGT
>JAOPJK010000002.1:2415463-2429714 GCA_027123565.1 Phycis chesteri
CTGCAGATGCCACTGTCACTGGTATTGTCAGGAACAGCATGAGAACAGTGCAAACTTCCCCGAAACTCGCAGTGATGTTCAGATCTCAATGATGAGCATCTTCGTCAGCTCTCTACTGTCTTCATTTGTGAAATGCGGTCTTTCAAACATACACGGAATGACAACAATTGAATCGGAAAATCAGCAGTTATGTCATCTTTGTAAAAATCCAGAAAGCCACTTTTATGTTTGTAGGCCTACTCCTCCATTGCTATCTCTATCTCTATCGCGATTGCTAACTAAAGTTCAACGTGTAATGGCTGCCAACTGAGCTGCGCACGTTCACTACCATATCCCAACCAATGTGGTTGTAACTTGGAAAAAGTTAAGTGATATTAGTCGCTGACATGTAGTTTTCAAGTTTGGGTTATGTTTAAGTTATTCGGCTTTTTCTGTTGGAATCTGTGGAGTCTCAGCTCTCATATGACATATTGGTTGTGTAAATAGCATGACGAGAGTAATACAGTTTTTAAGTAGCATTAGCATTTCGAAACATAGCCTCCGTTATCTGTGTTATGTGCCAACCGGTTCCCAAGCTGTCTTACATGTGGCTGTTGTGATGTCATCACTTGAGTGAGCCAGATGTTGCGTATGGCTTTTAGGCAGATTCGCTCAAGTCCACAGACATTATAAACTAGTTTTCATATGTTGCCTGGCTACTTTTGTAAATGTGTTTATTTTGTTAAACACTGCATTTACTACATTACTTTCCTATTCAACAACAACAACAATGGTAAATGGCATGGCTAATGAATGTATTTTAAAATAAAATAGAAAATATTGTAGCACAAATGATTTGAAATAAGCACCCTCCCTTCTGAAAAATAAAATATATTATGGAGACTACCAATGTAACCCCTGGGGCCATACTTACGCTTAAGTGTGTCTCCTGCCCATATAGTGTGGAATATATTGTCCTGCATCCTATCACTTGTGAGTCTGACTCTGACCCAAGGCTATGGCTATGACCCAATATGTAGTCATTATTGTGTAACCATATATGGTCATGGTTTTGTGAAGCCAGCGGGTGCATGGCAGTTGGACTGTGGAGTGTGTGTGGTTGATGGCTGGATTAAGCAGCCTCTCCTGGCCGGGGTCTGACTGATTAGACTCTGGGGCTGGGTGAGGCGTCACACCTGTGGTGTATTTGAAAAGCATCACAGGTTAAACCAGCCATCGACACACTCAAGATATCTCTGACATGGAAGTATGGAACACCTGTTCTCTGTGTCATATTGCTCCAAAGGTTACAATAAACTTGTGTCCTGCTCGTCTGAGTAGCACAGTAAAGCACCCTAGGTAAAGTGGTAGGGAGGACATGTGCTACATGGATGTAGAACAGACAAGCTACACCTCATACACCTTCCAAAGGGCCCCTGCCTGGTACAGCAGCCAATACCCATACGAGCAGATTGTATCCATGGAAACTAGTATCCATGGAAACCAAATTGAATCCCGGAAGGAGCTCTCCGACAAACACCCATTGGTTAAGTCATACAGCATCAGCTCGCAAGAGCCAATCAGGAGAAGATTTCCCTATGAAGCAGAGCTCAAACACCGGAGAAACAAAACACTGTGCAAACTCACTGTGAAGCACCGTGGTGAGGTCTTCCACAGCCTCTACCCTCTGGTGTGGGTGCTGTATTCAGATCATGAATCTGCTGCTGCCCCAGTCAAAATCCCTTTGATGAACGTGAGATCTCTATCCAATAAGACTTTTATTCCTAATTACTTTCTAGCTGCTGTGTTTAAGAAATATTTTAATTGCCACCTATTAAACTTTGATCATCTCTCCAGCTTCAAGGGGCAATTCCTTGAAGTAGGCCTGGTCAATCCCCTTTTAATTGCTCTTGTCTATCGTCAGCCAATAATACATAAATACTTTTTTCCACAATTTGCAGACTTTCTTGCAAATACCATGCCAAACTTTGATAAAGTCCTCATTCTTGGTGATTTTAATATTAATGCCTGCTGTCTCTCTGAGCCTCTTGTTAGAGTGAATGTATGCATCCGGAATAATCTTTTAATCTTTTTTCAGCTTATCACTGGCCCTACTCACAAACCAGGCCACATACCTAACCTAGTCTTATTGTGCAGGTTTTCAATTTGCAACATAGAACTAATGGATGTTTGTCTGTTAGATCATAGTGTTGTTCTTTTTGATTAATTTATACCTTTCTCTTACTAAAACTCATCTCTCAGTATGTCGCTCTCGCAACATAAAATGTATGAAGAACCTAACTATAGCCTCATTCTCAAAAACTATAACTCGGACTAAATTGGACATGGTCATACTCAGTATAAGTAGACAAGTAGACAGCATAAGTAGACATGTATAAGTAGACAGCATAAGCAGACATGTGTGTGTGACTTTGACTTTATTAGTGATTACACATTTTGTTAAAATGGAGACTTTAACAAAGAATAAAGAATTTCCATTGACACCCATTTTAAAATGGCACATGTACTCCACCCACTCGATTCAAATGTGTTTGCATATTGTTGATTAACCTATATCAACTGAAATTATTGATGGTGTGTAATAACTTTGCATTATGGTATGGTATGGTTGAAATCTATAGTTTGGTATAATGTTAACATTGAGTTGAGTAGTCCTTGAATCTCTCAAGTAATTGTTTATTGGATAGCCAGGTGTCAATTTGTTATGAGCCAATTAGTACACAGAGGTGTATTAGTAACATACTGGGTTATTTGAGGGGTGGGGACTAAAGGAAGTGAAGAAAAACAGACCACAAGTAAGAGAAAGAGAGTGAAAATAGAGAGACATTAAGTTGGTTGTAAGTTTGGAATACTCGGCTACATTTCTGTGTAGAGCCGGAAGTTTTATTTTGTTTGTTAGCAGTGCGTGCTTTGTTAGAACTGGTAGCGTTTTGGAGCGCGAGTTTCAAGTCTGTAATTCTACTAAATCGATGTTAACACCAGAGCACGTGTGAACTGTTGTTAGCTAGTAAGCTGCCCTTGCTAGCTGAGAGGAGAAGAGACGCAATGCCTGTGTAACCACGTTTTCTGCACCGAGTTTCTGCCATGCTTTGGAGACTGGCACCCAAGCTGCGCAGCAGAAATGCTGGGGACTTGCCACTGCATGCCAGAGAAAGCCTGTTTTGCACACGGACAGGGCCTCAGGATGGGTTTCTTCACCCCTCCGCTCACCGCTGGACAGCGGGTTTGAAAAGAGGTTACCCACAATTTTCTGAGTGTTCTGAGGAGCCATGAGTAATGTTACAGACAAAATATTCCTCAAGGATTTTCAACTGAGCACCAACAAAGCGCGCCAACGTATGGTACCGCAAACTGAACAATAAAACCGTGGGGTTACAGGTGGAAACGGTGTGGCCATTTAAATTTGACAGCAAGTTACAGCGCCCCCTGTGGTTGGAACGGTAATAAACTTTTTAGATTCCTTTCTTCTGGTTTTGCTGTGTATTTAATGACAACTCCCACAGTTTCACATTTCCGGTGGTTGAGTTAAGCATCTAAGATGAATACATTAAATATAAAAAAAAAAGATACAATGTTCTAATGATCTATAAATACAGATGTGAACTGCACTGAGATATGGCCAAAATCTAAATCTCTAGGTGGAGATAATTACAGAAAATGAGGTGGAGGAAACATCATAAACATATTAAGACAGACTATAACAATGGTGTGGCTTTCTTTCCAACCACACTAACGAGAATGGTGCATTTTTTAAAGAAAACCTGGGTGAGAGTTGGAAGCTGCTGATCTGACTACTACTACTACTACTACTATTGAGCTAGCTATTATGCCTCTTGGTGAGGGTGTCAAGGAAGAGAGTCACCTGCTGAGAATCCAGTGGCTAAATAGTCCAGCCCCAGGTGTAGTCACTATTGCTGACAACCCACACATAACTGCAAAGAGGAACACACACCGAGCCAGACAAGGAGAAAAGGGGTGCAGTCGTCACATCTGACATTGACTTCAATTACCCAAAACTCTCCTGAAGATGTACTTTTTCCACGTTGAAACAACGTTTCTACAACACAGAACAGTACAGAAGTCAAGAACGCGCAAAAAAGGTGAAATGCAAATAACAAAAAGGACAAAAGTACGATAATAGTGTGAGAGCCAGCTCTCCTTCTAACAAAGCCTTTGAAGAACAAAAGCTGAATGCACTCCTCTAATGAAGCCTAAAGGTGTGGTTACACTTGGTGTTTGCTTAGGAAGAGCAATCCAATGAAACGGTAGAAGGCGCTGGAAGGCAAAGTTAGGAGAAGCCGAGGATGGCGATGCAAAGCAAGTCGAAGGGCAGGGGTTGCGGAAAAAGTCGAAAATGTTTCAACTTTTTTGGTTGAATCGTGAGACGTCAGCTAATAACAACGGGTTTGCACAGTCCAACAAGAACATTACAACAGTTACAACAAGAATATAAAGCAACTGGGGTCCAGTTTAAACCCTGTCTATGCTTAAAGCAACACAAAATGACTACATGAGACATGATAAAGATTGCATGCTGGTGGCTGAAAATGCTGGTTTGATGAGTATATCTGATCAATTGTTATATAGCTCAAACATAGACTGGTTTCAAACGTGTAAGTAGATTCTTAAATGGTAGCTTTTCAAAGAATACATATTCTTTTTTATATAGAACGATTGAAATGCAAGCCTTTCCTATGAAGGAATCAGAAACCATATCGGCCAATCAGAGGTTATGCCTGCAATAGCATGTGTTTAACCTGTAGAGGGAGTCTAATCAAATGCAAACCAATGTTCTGCCTTGAGAAATTGTCATTTGTGTCCATTTAATGGCAATTAAAGGATATGTGACATGCTAAGAGATACCTGCTGCAGGTTGGACACAGGTTGTTTTCCTGTGTGTGTGTGTGTGTGTGTGTGTGTGTGTGTGTGTGTGTGTGTGTGTTTGTGTGTCTGTGTGATTTTGTTATAAAATCCCATTTGAATGCATTACAGATGGAGGGGAACGGGGAGGTCACAGGTTTTGATTCATCAGCAGAACTCACATTTATCCACTTCACAGCATCAGCCAGCCAAACAGCTGACTCCAACATTTGTTGGAGTGGAGAGAGGTAAAATGTGAGGGTTTCCTGACATTTTATTGAGGGGGATCAAGGAGTCCTGGGCCTGCCCTAGCAGGGGGCTTATAAAAAAGTGCAGAATGCTGTGGCTTCATCTCACTGCTCTCTACAGCCTAGAGTCACAAATAGATTGGTGGGATTATACAGGATAAAGAGAAAGCACTGCTCCAAGTGGGAACAAGGGATTGTGTGTGTGTGTCTTTGTCAAAGTGAGTGTGTGTGTGTGTGTGTGTGTGTGTGTGTGTGTGTGTGTGTGTGTGTTTGTGTGTGAAATGATATTCAGTAACCACTCCAAAGTGATCCATCTAAATGTCTGTGTTTTTGAAAAGGTAAGCCCAGTCAATGGGTGACCAGACATTTAAAACCTGCTCTAACCATTCGCCTTCCCACCAACGTCAACCACTAGAAGAGAAAAATGGTACAAACTTCCATTGGGAATAATTCACATAATTTATTCTAAAAATAAACTGAAAGAGTGGACGATTCTAAAGTAGATTCAAAGAAACCTTGTCATTTTTTATTCATTTTGTTGTTTATTTTTTATTTAAAAGCACATCGAAAACAAACTGTGATTGATTCCTTTGGTCGAATTCCACTGGGGGCTGGGGTCTTCTGTCTTATCTGCTTTCCACTTTTCCTTGACCTCTCTACTATTGTATTCAAATTGCATAGCACTATCAGTATTTATGGTATCTGGGCCACGGAATCATTTGTTACTTTACAATGCCAATGAAATAAAAAATGTATTTTGCAGACAGTGGTGAGGCAGGCAGTGATGCAGGAACCACAGAGAACACAGAGAGGAGGAACATGATGGGTAGGAAAAGAGAGAAGAGGAACAGAGGGAGGACAAACAGAAGAGAGAGGAGGAACAGAGGACACAGATAGCAGAGACAGAGAGAGGACAAACAGAGAGAGGAGGAGCAGAGAGGACACATATGGCAGAGACAGAGAGGAGAAACATTGAGCAGATGCCACCCACACATTTGGACCACGATACAACACCAACAACTTCAAAAGGATATTTCAAGGCTTAATGTCAATGGGGAACATGTTGAACATGCAAAAAACTTCGGACTTAAACTTGGACCATTTAAAGAAACAGGCATGTGCCTGTCAAATGAATGGTCAAGCATAAAGTTAGCTAAAGCTACAATAGTGACCACAAATACCAACTTCCATGCTCGTGGAACTAAATCTATAAACACGCAACATCAAAAAGCCACAATACTGCAGAAAAAAAATTGCACAATTGACTTGTCCAGACACAAACAAGTGGAAGGAGAAGACAGCCTCACTTTTTCAGACATCATATTCCATGGCAAAGAATAATAGATCATACACAGACTGCCAGGAGTTTGTGATTCTCCAGCAAAAAAATCGCTTTGACATGGCATGACACTCTTCACTCCAGATACACTGTGGAAAAGTATTAATCACACAGCAAAAGAAATGAGACAGACAATAGTAGACCTCATCCTAATGAAATACCAGACATTTAGTGTTTTGATTGATGAGTCTCCAACCCTTAGTAAACAATTTCCTTTAGTGGTGTATTTGGCGTCCAGAATAAATTATGTGCCTACGGTTATCTTCCTGGCTTTGGTTGAGCTTAAAAGCTAGTCAGCTGAAACTATAACAAACATTCTGCTATAATTCATCCTGTGATGGTGTAAGTGCCACGTTAGGCAGGAAGTCTGGGGTAGCTACCCGTCTACAGCATATAGCCCAATCTCATAATGTGGCACTGCCTCAATCACATATTGGAATTGGCTGTGGATGACAGTCAAACACATTACATTAACCATTTCACATATTTTATAGACAAACTTTAACACAGGTCACCAAAGACTGGCTCAGCATGCACAACAACTTGAAGTGAATCTGCAGAAGATTGGAAGGGTCTTTGATGTTCAATGGGCAGCCAGTAACTTCAAAACAGTGAAGGCTTTATGGAACTCAGACTTCAATGCTGGTTCTGAAGAAGCCACAAGGGATGTGGAGAAGGCTCTGTACAGGAGCCCTGATGGCCAAAATGGAGACAAAGGGTTTGCTGTGTGATTTACGATTAATGTATGACACATTAGATGAATTTGCACACCTTACTAACCTTGCAAGAAACAGCAATGACACTCACAAAAGCAAGCAAGCTTATGAGAAGAGCAGAGAAATTTGACATATTTATTCAATGGTAACTACTCCAGGTGGAAAAAAAGGCAGGAATCCCTTACAGCTGCCAAGAGACTTGAGTTTTGTGGTATCTAATTAACAACCAGCGTATAATGCCGATAGATCCAACAGCTTTACTTCAGTCACTCATTAGGAACCAGGGAGGACAGGCCGTTTAGCACTGGCTCAAGCAGACATCCAAGTCAGCTGATGACAAGGCTCAGTATTCAGACTTGATAAACGTAAAGTTCTTAATCCAGAAAACTGACCCGTGCCCTTAGATGAGCGTTATGGGGAGGTTTGCATCAAACAACTGGCACAACAGTTCAGGCTTGACCGAGAGAGTGCTTGAGGGCTTCAGGGATAATAAAGTGGACTCCAGTATAATACCTGAAGACTTGTCCCCAATCATTAATATTCTCAGCCTCAGGAGTGGGTAATTGTGAGAGATGATTCAGTTTATTGAATATCATCACCAGTCCGCTGGGGTGTAGTCTGTTGATAAAGACTTTGTCATCATTAATGTTTGTTAACCTGAATGGCCCTCCGTTGTCAACGTGTAACCCAAAGGAATAGTATTGGCTGCTAAAACATAGTGGAGCCACTGGCACACCATAACGCCCCTGCAATCCCGCACCTCAAGTGGACAAAGAGGCACTCTGGGCAGTGTTGTGACTATCATTACTGGGCTAGCTAGGTAATGATATGATTTATAGTTTATTGTTTTTCCCCTCATTGAAATGCATTGCAGAAAGTTAATTTCTTTGAGAGGTGGGTCTTTTTTTTTATATACTCACACAAGTAAAACTGCTCCTACATTTCTTGCAAAATGTGACATCAAAATGTTCAGCTTCTTCTACTGTCACTCACATTTAAATATCCAAGCAATGTGATTTTTAGTCTTTGAGGTTGTTTGAGAGCCATGCTCCCCATGCACACACATTGTGTAATATTCTGAATTCCTGTTCAGTTCACTGTGGAGTGTGTGTGGATGATGGCTGGTTTAAGCAGCCTCACCCGGCCCGAATCAAACTGAATGGACTCTGGGGCTGGGTGAGGCTGCACACCTGTTGCACATTGGCTAATAAATGCACACAGGTTAAACCAGCCGTCACCAGACACACTCAGGGAGATCTCCTGCATGGCAACATGTCGTACCAGCTCAGGTGTCATTATATTCAACCTTCACAATAAACCAGATTCCAACAGCATTATCCGGTAGGAGCCCAGAAAAAGCCATCTAGGTGGCATGTAGCATTGGCATGGCTATATTCATTCATTTCCTTCTACTGGTTGTTTGTGCTTCATGCCACAACTAAATAAATTTAGTTGTAGTTAAAAATGATATTTTTTGAATATCATTTTTAACGACTTTTTACTCACCTTCATTGGTTAATTCATGGGAGAATTCATAAGGACATAGGAAAAGATAAACACAGCCAAACCGCCTGCACTTGCTCTAGGCTACGTTATTCTGTGGCAGCGGATGCTATGGCTGTGCCTGCTGTAGTGAAACTGCAATGTCCCGATGAAGGACTTCTCAAGCACATTACAGATACTCCGCCCTATGCGTTCTTACCGTGTTATGTCATGCAGGCCGTATAGACATGGACAATTTATTTGTGATTTAGTGATTTATTATTAGCATTTATTACTTATGACTGTATGGAAATAATTGTATTAATAATAATACAATAAATAAACAAACAATAAATGAAGTCATGTTGATCATTTGTTATGCCCAGGATTTGGGATGACATTCGCCTGACTCAGCGAAACATAAGTTTCTAGTGCACTGCAGTTGCAAAGGCCAACAAGCACAATTTGCAGTGGCAATCAGTTTTCCAAATGTAATCACTACTTTTGTTTTACTTTTCCTTTGTATTTTTTTTCTTGACACAAATGAACAGTCATTGTGTGCCTAATGTATTTGATTTCACCTGGGAGCACGTTGGCCCTGCTTTCCAGGTGTTCCATAGATGCACTGGTTCTCTCTTGGAGAAATGGCCAACAGGTTTGGAAGTGATTTCCTATATGGGGTTGGGCTGTGCCTTTGCTATTAAACTTTGCATGTGAGACCACACTGGAGAGTGAAACCTAATTCATCTTTGCCATGTGTGAACTGCACAAACCAATCATTTCTGCTTAGTAATCCAATTTGTGTAAGCTCAATTCTAAATGGCCATAACTTTGCCCATATCACCTCTTAAATATTAATATTAATTAATAAATGAATGAAACAAACACTCATGATTGTAATGAGTAATCAGTTCATTGAAAAATCCAGGTAATCATGGGTGTTCTTAGAACACCGTTTGGTCTATTATGGGAGTTGATGAGGTGTGGACTCTCAGGACATATTTAACGCACAACGCACTTTGATCATCTCCGAAAATATCTGCGTGCTCAGATTTACAACTTTGTCGCTGAGCATTAATTTGCGCCTATGCAGAGTTCTGTGCATGTGGCCCCTGGTGCTCTCCACTGATTTCTCACACTCTCTTGTCTTCCACTCTCTTCGCACTGCACTGTATTTGCATGGCCGGGCTGCCGTGACAGTAGGAGCCAACAGTGCACATGATTGCAGATGTTGCCATCTGCTTTCAGCCAGCAGGACCCACTGGTCGGAAGAGTGGACTTAACAGACAAGATATGCCAGACCAAAATGTTTTTAAACACTATAGGAATGAATATTAATTGAAAAAAGGAAATAGTGTTACTGTGTACCTGAGAGTTGATTGCTCATTGGTCAGCACAAGAAGATGTTGTGTCTTTAGATTAAATTAATTTTAATATAAAGGTGCCTGTGAGGTAATATATTGCTGGGTAATCAAACTACATACATCTGGTAGTAACAGATTACTACACAGTGTGATGATAGATTAGTGATGTGAATAGAAGTGCTGGGCTGCATGCTACTGCTATACACATTGCTGTGTAGATAAAGGCTCTGCTATTCTGTTTCTGATGGTGCAGTTGATCTTTCAAGATTCCTCCTTTAAGGAGTATGGTCAGCAGGAATAAAAAATAAATAAATAAAAAATCCTCTCTTTTACACACACAGCTTGGATTTGCCATTTCAGTGATCATTTTAAAGTCGTCATTCTGCATCTCTACTTTGAAAGTACTTCAAGGCCTAATCAGCATCTTCTTGGTGGTGTGTTTGAGTGCGATTTCACTTTGTAACAAATGTACCACCTGTATGTGTGTGTGTGTGTGTGTGTGTGTGTGTGTCTGTGTCTGTCTCCCATGCTCCATCCAGTATTGTGTGGCAGGTTATGGACAGAAGGAAACTGATTTAGCTTGAGACAGTATCTGAATAACAACAACATCATCATCATCATTTTTCTTTTTGACACAAAAATGTATTTATCAATTTGTTCAACATCAGAACATTTTTCATATTTTGTATCAAGTAAAAACACTTCACAAACGCTTCATATGACTGCCTTTGTTGTGTTCGTGCTGATTTCAACATCATTCATGTTGATTTTTATTATATTTTATTTCATTCCTATTTTCCTCTGCAAAATTTTAACTGCAGGTGGCACAGCAGTTTGCTACATTCACCAAAGAGGCTGGGGAATGTAGAATTCATCAATTTCCCAACCAATGGCGGAAAGGGAGTTGGTGGAAGGTCTGGCGTGAGGATTCTGGCGATGACTAGAATTGTAATAAAACAATTAAACAAACCTTGATCTGACTCCATATATTGGCACACAACCACGGTGTGCAGTTAAAACACTAACTATGACCAGTTTCCTTCACGAGGCAGGCTAACCCCGGATGATTGTATGAAATTGAAATGATCCTTTGATTCTCTCCACATAGATGAATACCATGCCCCTTCATCCCCTATCAGATCTTAGGTAGATTACTATCATTCGTCTACCGAGTCCTAGGTGGATTACTCATAATTATCCTTAGCAGCATTAATGAGACCGGATAAACACAAGTGACCACAATTATCAGCCTACGTGTCCACTCGTTCTACCACGGTTCTCACCAAAGAGCTATTTCTGCTGTCGTCACAGGAAATACTACTCGCTATATAATCATGTCCATAGCGGAACATCTCGTGATTGTATTGAACTCAAATTTGGTTGGCCTAGAATATTCAGCTTAGAATAACACTTTATTAGTCAGGTACAAGTTACTAACCACATAACAAAGAAAAAGCAGCAATGAATGAATATTGAAAACACTATAAAAAGACTACAGAAAAACATACAGAGAATACAAGACAATAATTAGGGAATGAAAATACCTGGGTTGTAGGAGTGTGGCTACACGCATGAAGCGTGGGACGTTCTGGATACAGAAGATAGCTTCCAAGAGCAGTGTCTATCATGTCCCTATCTACTGTTACCTCAGCATTGTTTAAGAGACCACCTACTGAGTATTCTGTATTCTAAGACCATTTGCTGTTGATTCCCAGGGCCCAAAATGGTAGGTCATCTTCAGTGGAGCTGACTGGGCGTTGCCTGATTTCATATGCATTAAGAATCCTAACGTCTGGGTTTCTGATGATAACCACATAATTTCCCTATGTGGCTGAGACAGTTTTACTACACTTGCAGAGTTAATAAAAATGAGACCAACATGATATGAGAATTACATAGTAAAGTAACACAATCATTTCCACATACTTTCCCCCCTCACCCCCATGTCTTCAGTGTGAAAGGTGTGATTATCTGGCCCTCAGCCGGTTGGGAGTGGGCCAGAAGAACAATGGGAAGGAGACACAGTTAATGGCATTATGTTAACACATCCTGAAGTTCCTCTGCTGTCAAACCCCCACACACATCACCACATCAAAGATCAAACCAAAAGGTCCCGGCCGGGAAAATTACCACCCTACAGGAAGAATGCCAAATGTGACTATAGTAAATATTCCAACGATTTAAGTTAATTATTCAAACCTGGAGTGCAAATTTAGGGTGCCCTTGTTCCAGACAAGTGGAGTTCTATTTTGGTTGTCAGTACTGGTGAAATAAATTGCAAAATATTCTAATTCAACCCAGACTTTATCCTTAACGTCAATTCAATAATTCAGGCAAGTCGAGCAGAGTGCAATAGGATGTAGGTTTACCGTGGTATTAATGGGAATACACACGCACCGAGCGCGTCCATGGAGCGGCTGAAGCAGAGTAAGAACGCACACTCTTTTACCCTGACTCTAACCCCTGCTATGGAGGAGCTTGAACTACTGCTTCACCCTGTCATTCTGCAGCCGCTACACAGCATGTTTTCATACACCATTATTTTCTTCCCCAGTTCTTATCTTATTCTCACATTCTGTTTCGCCATCTTCTTTTGAACATATTGAGGGAATTCATTACCAGCAAAAAACTCTACCCCACCTGCTCTTTGACTCCTTTCCTGCTCCTCGTTTTGCTTGACTTTGTGATTTCCTATTCTGTTTAATTCATTTATGTGATACCATTATTTCAGATTATCCAAAATATGATACAAATAAATCGCTAAATAGCTCTTAATGAGTAGAAAATGTAATACAGTGTTGTATTGACTATAATTATTTGCGAATTATCAGCGCAGACTACCCCAACCAGGGTCAGTATGACCTTAGGCGGTCTTTGGCTGCATCGTAGGAGCAGGGAAGGTGATTAAAAAGAGTTGAGAATAATCCTTTCAACACAGATAGTAAGATGCCAGTGAACAAGCATAGGGAGCAGCAACAGGGGAAGATCAAGCCCTTTAGGAAAGAAGGGAATCTAACAGAAGAGTGATCCAACATCCCCGAGCACATTTAGCTATAGCAGGATTTACCCATAATTAAATAATGTTCCACAGTTCTAAATTGGAGCAGAAGAGAGAACACCGTATGTACTGTAAGCCTAACCCACCTGGTCTCCACTTTTCGTCTGAGCTTTAATACTGGTGTCCCCATCAACTGTCATCAGCGGTCATCAGCGGTTTGTCATTCACTTTACAGCTGTGGGCGAATGCATAGAACTATGCGTAGGTGTCTGGGCAAATGAGTGCTCAGTGAGAAAGTTTAAAAATTCATTAATAGTTAAGCAATGATCTAGTAATCATCCTACCAACGGTGGATAGGTTTGCTAATGATGTATATTCAGGTTAACTTAGGTATTCATTAATATGTTAATGAATACTATACTACATTATACTATACTATACTATACTATACTATACTATGCGACTATGTTCATAAATATATTACTTATTGTTAGGGTTAACCCTAAGCCACTAACCCTATCCCTCTGCTAATGCTATATATTAATTCAAATAAATGTCAGTTTAGTCACTCTCTAATGCCAAATTAGGTAACACAATGGTGATTAAGCCTATGGCCCACTGATGAAAGCCCTTGAATTTGCAGTATTAGGAATGTTACAAACTGGGAGTCGGTTGTGACATTCCCACCAAGCATTCAAATCACAAGCAGCGCACAGTTAGCTGCACGCTTTCCATCACCCAGCAGTGCTTGTTCTGCCAGAGAGCGTGTGCACCCATCTGGGTGAGGGCTCAAAACATGCGAGGGCGTGACTTCCAGTGAAGGTACACGAGCGCGAGGGCGTGACTACCAGTGAAGGTACACGAGCGCGAGGGCGTGACTACCAGTGAAGATACACGAGCACGAGGGCGTGACTACCAGTGAAGATACACGAGCACGAGGGCGTGACTACCAGTGAAGGTACACGAGCACGAGGGCGTGACTTCCAGTGAAGGTACACGAGCACGAGGGCGTGACTTCCAGTGAAGGTACACGAGCACGAGGGCGTGACTACCAGTGAAGGTACACGAGCGCGAGGGCGTGACTACCAGTGCTTTGAAGGTACACGAGCACGAGGGCGTGACTACCAGTGAAGGTACACGAGCGCGAGGGCGTGACTACCAGTGCTTTGAAGGTACACGAGCACGAGGGCGTGACTACCAGTGAAGGTACACGAGCGCGAGGGCGTGACTACCAGTGCTTTGAA
>JAOPJK010000002.1:2591457-2601540 GCA_027123565.1 Phycis chesteri
TAGACAAGTTCTATTTCAGAGGTTATTTTATCAACACTATCTGGTCCTTATTAAAGGTATTTGTTAAGTTAAATTTATGAGTGTTTATTGACATTACAATGAATAGAATGTATCTTGGAAAGTATAATAAATACAATTTTCTATTGGACATACAACTCCTGTATATTGGTTAATTTTCTCTTGTATAATCATGTTGACATCAAGGTATTAAAATCAGCACCTATTTGCAACGTGTCCCACTTTTTATTTTAGCCTCAGATATATTTTTTTTAATGGTCTGTCATAGCTTGTTTACGTGGATTAGCGTGAGGAGCATAGAGGTGTAGGACACTGTTTCCACGGAGGCTGTGGTTATTGGTACACGGTTTTATATTCTGAGTCACCTTCTGATTCAGCCCAGACAGCATTTAATTTGCCCCTGACACGTATCAAAGGTCAAAATAGAATACCCCCCCTTTGTATTACACATTGTTGCTCAACATGTTTTCTCGACAAAGTGCTCAACACAACGACTGAACATACTGCAGTACTGCCTTTGATACTGAAATCCATTTTAGAAAAAAAAGAAATAAAGGTTTGTTGAGGACTATTATAATATCAATCCTTTGCTTGACCCCTGCTGTTGTGGTTGTCCAGATAAAGCTATTCCCTGTGTAGGCACTACCAAAATATCTGTTGTGTGTTGAGTGATCAAAAATGAATGAAAGAGGGTTTTGTTTGTACAACTGTTAGTTCATCAACATGAAGGCATTGAACACAATATTTTGTTTGGGTCTGTTTTGCCTTTATGTTCAATGATAACCGAGGTTTGTAAAATAACACAATAATCTTTTCAAATGTTTTTTTTTGCTATTGTACTATTGTACAGATCACGACCGTTCCCACAGAAAAATGCAACATGGATTCATCCATCTCCATAGCTTGCGGTTTGACACGCTTTGACAAGTTCTGGTCCTGCCATAAAGGGTTTTACAGCACATGGTTTTAAATTAACTGTCTGGGTTAATCCAGCATTATTGGGCTTTTGGGGAAACCCAGTAGCAAAAAAGCATGACTAATAGGGGAGCTGGAGAATTGTCCTCATTAATTATTAACACCTTGGGTAGAAATTGATTCTAAAGTGTGTCATAGGTTTTCAGCACCAAATGCTCATATCCCCCACTCCGCCTCTTTCTCCCTTGTTTAGATGTTTGGCTGTCTAGTCTTCTTTCCCTGTACTAACCAGAAAGTACAAGTATTTAGCACTCCTTCTTATTTGTATTTGTATTTTTTTTTTTTTACAAATGACAACATTTAATCAAAATATAATTCAAAGAATGTCGAGTTGTTTTATATTTCTTTGTAATTTTTCCCTGCAGTGTCTTGGGAGCTCTGTATGAAAGGGACCAATCTTTTTTTTATAATTATTTGGCAATTTCAATGTGGCCACTGGGGGAGCACAAGAGTTAAGTATCTCCATCCCGCAAAGCATTTCAATGAGCCATTATCACCAGTGGTGTACTTGGGGAATACTTCTATTCTAGACTTTGACTCTGACATGAAATAGCATCAATCTCTGTGTCAGATACCAACTTTTGCAGTGAGCCAGATGGGATATACAGAATGGATTTAATGTTCCCAAAGTTAAGCCATTCATGGATTTGGGTATATTTGTTAATTCCCCCCAAGCCTAATCATGTGCCTTCTGTTTCTATCGTATATATTTAATGTAGTACATATCTCACATTTGTACCCAGTGAATGCAAGTTCAAATGAATTCATTAACTAATTTGAATATAATTTGGAATGGTTGTGTTTACCCACACTTCAATGTTCAGATGCTGCAGTAACCACCATTGTTTAAAATGCATTTTCCAAGTTTCCAAGTGCATACATAACATGTGTTTTTTTTGTCAAAGTTTGCAACTTCCAACACTTGATTTGACTGCAGTTCAGTGTAAATCATGTGTTTTGTGCATCATGGCTTCTGTCTTATTCAACTGTGTCTTTTATTTGATGAGTGTATGTTGGGCTGACCATGTCATCCTGTTTGTCAGTAGTAAGAATGAAGTATTTTTGGCATCCACTGCAGACATGATGCCAAAGGAGGAGGCATGAAAGGGATGTCATCTCTGTGGGTAACACACATGCCTAAATGGGTCTCCTATTGTGCTGAAACAATCCATCATCCCACAAAAGCTCTAACCCTAGTGAAAGGCTTGACTTTTTTTTTCATTTTGTAATGCCCGCCTGGACATCTCGCATTTCACCCTCACCATGTTTCAGGAATATTTAGAGAGAAATAGAAAAATAAATTGGTGGCTGCTAGCTTGTTATTTGAACAACGTGTGAGAATGTGTCCAGATAATGGGGAATTGACTCGTTGCAGTATGATTATACTATATACGGTCACCACAAGTGAAGTTGGTCAGTGTCATGATAATCTAATCTAATCTATCACACATTCAAATGTTTTATCTTTTAAAGAAGACCAAACAGTCCCACTATCAAAATGTAAAAAAAGAAATGCCTTCTGTTGCACCTCCGGTAGGTGCTTTTTTCTCCCCGTTCAGGGGTGGTACCAGATTCCTGTTTGTTTTAACTGCCAATAACAGGTTTCACATAAAATAACATGTGTTAAACCTCCAGAGTGTCATGTGACTCCCAGAAGCGGAGGTGACATCCACTCAGGACGGTGTATGTCACATGTTTGTTACACAATCCTGAGTGAACAATGTTCTGTTGTTTTTACTTTCATTTCTTTGTAAGAAAAGATGTGCCCAGCCAAATTTATTCTTGCTATTCTTGGTTGGACATCAGTTGACATAGGCATGTCTGCTGTCATCATTATATCAGATTATGTACTGCGAAACACGAATAATTAAGGATGTGCCAGCAAAGCAAAGAGCTTCATTTGGAGCATAGATAATGCAAAAAGAGTTTATTAGTGCAAGATGATGTGTATTAGTGTTGATGTGTATGAGTGTTTCTAAAGTGCTGTGCTAGTGCTTAAAAAAAAGGGTAGGTAGTCCACTTTTGGAAAAACAGCTTGGAGCATATCTGTAGAGCAGTGGAGCATAGCAGAGTGTTGTAGCTAAGCTATCTGAATAAGATTACTGAAAAAGATTTCAAGCTCTGGTTATAGCTCCACATTTGGGAAGTACTTTCCGAAAATAGACAAAAATGTACTGGTGAGTTCACTGTGACTCTTTTATAAATAATAATTGAATTATCCTGTGTCAACATTTAGCCACCGTTGGACATTAAAATATGAAAGTGATAAACTCTAAACATTGTATTTATCTGATTAGCTTTTTGGCCAAGTGTACCTTTGGCAAGCAGTGCCCCTGTTGACTTGTGCCCAACTACACAATACTGGAACATTTAGGGTAAGATAAAAAAGCATTTGGGAAAAAAGATAAAACCTAAGGCATGTACCAGGAAACACTACAGGAACACCGTGGAGTTGTAGAGGGGAAGCCTTTAACCTTAACCCTTTAGACAGGAACACATAAGTCAAAAGCTCAGCGACAGCACCGGCTGTGCTGAAACACCTTTTTCTTGTTGTACAATAGACTCGGGCGACCACATTTTCAAATGTAAAAAGTGTAGTGCACGTGTATGTATTTGGCAAAGGTGAGCTACCTGTTTGCATCACTCTCAGTAGGAAGTAAGTAGGAAGTAGGAAGTAGGAAGTAACGCTGCTACTTGGTGCTTGTCGCCACGCCATATGTTTGGCTGTGTTATTGTCATCTTTTATCTCGGTAATTCCACCGTTTGAGACTGAAAGCGTCTACTCTTGCAGTGTGTGCGCCACACAGCGTTTCCGTTGCTGGCAAGTCCGCAAAGAAAAGACATTCCTTCTGGAAGTCTGCTGGCAGTCTGTCAGACCGAGCCCCGAGCGGCAAGGGATAGCAGCAGCCTTGCAAACGACACATTGACTGATTGACACACATACAGTCGAATCAGCGTCCAATGTAGACGCCTGGTGCTTTATGTATTTTGGATTGGATTAGGTGGCAATGAGTGGGACAGAACGTGATAAAAGTCTATGCCACCGCTGGAAACGGCAGTTATAATACTATTATGGGTGTTAGTTAAATTGTGGGGTGAAAAATGTGAACATTTGTGAATTGACGTTAAAAAAACAGGATGTTTTAGGGTTGAACAGATATTTGGCGGGACACGTCCAGCTTAGAACTGGAACAGTCCAAGACACGCTGTCTGGCCACCCGACAGCAGAGCCTGTTGACAGAGGTGTCATCGTCAGACCCACACAGGTGTCGCTCATAACACTAATTATCAGTCTGCTCCTTTGATGTACCAGGGCACGGGAAGTAGACTAGACTAGTGGAGATAAGTCTAGTACCTGTACCCTGGTACATCAAAATAATTAGTGATATGAGGCCACGTACAATGACAGCTCTGTGAAAAGAGGCTGCTGTCAGTTCTGATTGGTGTGAGACAAGTGAGGACAACACCTGGGACTGAATTAAGTCATTAGAAACAGTGTGTTAAGAACCTGAACAGAGCAGCTAATGGCCCAACTTGTTTCAGTCCAGAGTCACAGAAGGGTGAAGAAGGTGTCTATCCTGTTGTGCCCCTTCGCCTCATACATCATGTTCAGAGCTCTGATTAATGAGCTACCAAGACCTGTATGTTGGGACACGATAGCAGCAATTTATGCAATGTTGTCTTTTTGTTTGCATACATTCCTTCTGTGACATTCCCTGTGGGTTAGGTTATGTCTCATTGAAATTCTGGTCACCTAATTGCACATGTTAAATGCATATTCCTTCCTCTTCTGGGTTCAATAATACATGTCATAGTTCAACAAGTGCATTAACCGATGTTCACATCTCTGACTCATTTGGTGTATAAAACCTGATTTAAGAAATCAGTGTAAAAAATGTAATACATTTTGTAAAACGTTTTGTGCTGTACCTTGTATCTTACCTGTACCTTGCAGATAGCTACTGCGTAGTTTTATTGTGCGTTATCTAAAGGTATCAGTTTGGTACCAATATTTAATATATCTATTTTACACCTACAGATCTGTTGATCAGCTGAAATTGTCAACCTCACAATAACGACTTGACCAAAAGCAAACATATAGAACCAAAGATTTTAACCATGACATTGCCTGCCTTGTATCAGACTGCAGCAATACAAGAATCACCCTCAATTCACCAGTAAGAGACTTATATAGAAAATGAGAATTGCACAAAATATGTCTGTTTTCTGAACAACCTACGGGCCGTGGTTAACACAATGACATTTTCCTGTGGGTATGAACACCTGTTTCTCTTTGATCCTATTGATCTAGTCAATGGGAGGCAAGGGAACAACTGCACAGACAAGTGGAGGGGACACACTCTGCCAGGGGGATTTCCCCCCAGGGGTGTGTGTGTGTGTGTGTGTGTAGAGGGAGAGCATGCATGAACACATCTGACCCATAGTCCAAATGAAGATGGATGTCTATTCGTAAAATGTGCAATGTGTTTTTGAGGCATGTATTTATGTAAGTGTATGTTGGTTTGATACTCCCACAGTGTATGGTTCTGCTTCTCTTGCTGGTTCTGCCTCCTTAGTCCCTTTTGATTCGCTAGATATTTTTCCAATGGCACCAACAGGTATTCAATTAGTGATATTTAGCACAAAACATTCAAAATTTGATTGGTTTGTGCAAAAATGACTAAACAGGCTAGCCAGCTGTGTGTAAGACTTTTACAAGGATTGTAGTGGAGTTGATGTAAAATAACGAATGCAAATAATGATCTGAGGCATTTCTTTTGTATCTGTTTGTCAACGTGGTTGCAGAGTGGGCGCTCTGCAACCGTCCTCGCTGCATTATCCTCTCACTATCCACGAGCATGTGTTCATTCCATCCATCCAACCATTTGTCCAGTGATCCCATTCCTCCCTGTACTGTCTCATCCTATATGTGGGCTGAATGATATGCAGTCTTGCTCACTGTGCAGTTATTGATTGACTCTCTCTACTAATGAATTGGCACCTCAAGGACGAGTTATGGGCCAGCCAGGGCAGATAATGTCTGCCGTGCTGAAGGAAGCTAAAAGGGAAAACAAAACATTAAAACAAAGACCCCTGATGCCACAGATTTAACCCTTACTGAGATTTTAGTGTTTGTCGTATTTGTTTTGGTTTGGTTTTGTCAAAAGCTTTTAGAAAACATACTCGTATACTGTTAAAACAGGATTCAGGCTTTTTTGTGTAAATTACGCCATCCATTTTAAAATGGCTCCGCGGCAAGTATACATTCTGCTTTCATTTTGAATCTTCTCCAAATGCCCAACAGGGGGTTGAATAATTGAAGGTCATGAAACACAATGGCAGCCGGTGATGGACACATGGAGTGCTTCTAAGTACACGGATGTCGCGAGGAGACAGAATGAGGGGAACAAACTCAGCCGTCGTACTAACGACAGGGAGATTATCAGGATTTTCATACCCACCTTCTCTGGGCAACAATTCACTTATCACTTATAAAATGTAAATGTATATTTCACTTTTTTCTGGTGAGTGATTGCTTAGTCTATGGTTCAGACTTTTCAAACCATTTTCAGGGTAGGTTAACGTATACGAGTGTGTGGGTGTGTGTGTGTCTGCGGGTCTGCTGTGACTGTGTCTGTGTGTGTGTGTGGTTCCTGGATGCCCTGGTGATTGCGTTGGGGTTGGTGTGCGTCACTTTGTGTTTGTGGCACATCCCCTGTGTGTTGTCCCCCCCACTCCATCACGGTTTTGGGAACACAAAGAGAGGCACGTTGCTGCTAATGCCAGGGGTTACACTATTGATCCGCCAGACTGGAAACGCTGTGGGAAACTCATTCTGCCTCAGTGTCATCCTGTGTGCACGTGCAGGTGTCACTGTTTTCAGGAAGCAAAGTGCACTCACCCAAACTCACTGCACACACATACATACACACACTATCGTATTGCCTGCAGTGTATTTGTTTGTTTAAAGAGCAGCTTTGCCATTGCCATCCCCGGTTCATTCATGCAGGGAAAGTATGTGGCGAATCGATTTTAAAATGATTTTCTTGTTTTTAAGGGAATTACAGCTGTGAAAGTACGTAGAAAATCGATTCAAGAAAGACTGTCTTTTTTTTTTTATTATGAATTACAGCTTGACTTGTTTTTGTAATGCAACATGAAAAACAAAAAAAGCTAATCTAACTGGCATCCTTAGTTGTAGGATACTTACTTCAAACTCAATTTGCTGCATACTTTCCCTGCACATGCATGAAGTGTTGGTGCCAAACTGCACGTTGCTCTTTAATCAAGGCCTTTGATTAAAGAAACATTACAACACACAGGCACACAACATTCGCTTGTGTGTATTGGTTAATGCATGGTTCTATAGTCTTCTTCTGAAGTTCCATCCTAAAACCAATACACGGGGGCAGGTGATCAGTCATGACAATGCTATCTTCTCAGTGTGTGTCCTGCAGCCCTTAATTCCATGATTGTAGCTCTCCAATATTTATTGAGCCGTTTTCCTGTGTCATTGTCACCTTCCTCCGTCCACCGGCTTCACACGCTGCCAAATCAGTCGGTGTCGACTCTGCACTTGTTGTCGAGCAGAGTTTGTGTGGTGCGTGTCACACACACACACATTTGTGTGCATTTGTGTGCACGCAAGGCTGCAAATGGGTGTGCGCTTGTGTGAGTCTGTGCATGTGCACATGCACATCCATGTGAGAGGCGAACAGGGTGTCCACTGTGTCTGTGGGTTTGGGTTCCTCCATCTAGCTCTAGCTGTGCCCCTCTCCTCTTCCTCTTCGCTCCTCCTCTTTCCTCTCTCTCTCTCTCTCGCCCTCTCTCTCTCTTTCCTCCCTCTGTTCTTTTTCTCTCTTCCTTTTTTACATCTTGTGCCATCTGTGCACCACTCTTTCATCGTCTCACTCACTTCCACGTCAATGTCTTCTGCTTGGTGCTTTTATCTCCACAAGCACATAATTAAGAATCACATGAATATCAAGAAAACAATCCTTGTGCATGGCCTTGGGTTGTTTCAGAAATAACACAACAATGGTGTAGTTAAATTATAGTTCAGTCATGGTTGTTATGTACAGTATTACACATAATGTAAATAGTGGTTACAGTATTTACATTAGTTACATATCGACAGTAGTTACATATCTACAAAATGCAATTGTGAATACTGAAAAACCATGTGTTTGTGTGTATGTATGTAGGTGTATCAACAGCAGGTAGTGTATGCAGTTCACAGTTCAGACACAGCAGCAGACCTGTGTGTGTGTGTCTGAGTGAGTGAGGGACAGTGCATGCAGACATCATGCTGACTCAGGGTTACGAATGAAGATGGATGTGTATTTGTGAGAGACGAGATGAGTCAACATGACTATATTCTCTGAGACGAATAGAATGGCATGTCTTTTGCAAAACAGCTGCACATGTATCTCTTTGTGATCACATTGATAAATTGTAAATTGTTTGATTGCTTCTTGTCTGTGTGTGTGTGTGTGTGTGTGTGTGTGTGTGCGTATGTGTGTGTGCGTGTGTGGGCGTGCGTGCGTGTATGTGTGTGTGTGTGTGCGTGTGCGTGCATGCGTGTGTGTGTGTGTGCGTGTGTGTGTGTGTGTATGCTGTTGGGCTGAAAGGCCAAGATAATGCATTTATTTAACATTTTCCTTTCCTTTTTTTCGAAACCAGTGGCAACAAAACATAGATAATATTAGCATATTATGTCCCAGTTTGTGTTGAGGATGGACAGGCAATCTATGAGGCCAGAATTTCCCACAGTAAATGGTTAGTTTTGCTGCTGAGGCCATAATTCACTGGGACACACTGAACCACATTGAACCACACTGTAGCCGTGCTCAAACCTGCAGTGGCAGCCGAAGAGGAGGCAGTTGAACACTGGGCATGGGCCGCCTCCAGTATCCCAGAGTACTTAGCGGTCATTAAGACGGCCAGAGTGTTCGGATAGGAAGAGCAAGACGGGGGTGACTCACTTGAAAAGGTATGGAATCACGAGAGGGTCACTGGAAAGTAGAATGCAAAATGAAACTACGTCGGAGGTTTAGACAACTAAAACTGGATCGTGCTTCCAAAAGACTGAAATTAAATTTACTATATGAATGAATTATTAATTGAATACTCAGGCTTTAAAAGATAAATTCGTTATACTCCTAGCTCTGACTTTTTCTCTACCCCCAAAATATAATGTGGTACAAAACTGCACATGTTCAATATTACAACCAACAACCAAGTGAGCGGCTTACTGTGGAGTGTTGATGATGTTACCCAGGATAGGTCACCCCTAGCAGGGCCTCCAGCAGGGACTGGCATCATTCTCTCAATAATACCAAGAATGTCTCCATAATGTATGTCATTAATAATAATGACTGTGATAAATTGTGATAGTGACTGAATTCAAACACAAACGTGAAATGATATGAAAACGGATGCTATCATGTGTTGCCTCACTAACATGTGAAGACAAACCTTTTCTGTTTCATTGTAGAGGACCACAAATAAAGTTGTCAGTTAGATGGAAAAAAAAGCAAGATACTTCCATTTATCGTGGGTGGAGATGCATCGTCATGGTAACGTACCGAGTGGGTTACGTAACAATGAGCTTTCAGTTTGAAACATAACCACCACCATTGCCAATTCCTATAGCCATTCCTGTTGCATCATGATTTGAAACGTCTGCTGCGAATCTGAATGTTAAATACGACTTGAATACAGAATCTAAATAACACCCCCAAAAAATAATGGCCACGCTATTCCACTACAGCACAGCAATTTCCTCACTATGTGATAAAAGCGGCTTCATTAATTCACCTCATTCACAATACTCTTATTTAAAACCTACGATGACGTGGCGTGCATGATGAAACAAAACAACAAAGCAAAGAGTTGAGTGTTTGGCTTTTTTATTTTGCTGACCCCAGTAAGTACATAAACCTGCCGCGGGAGCAGACTGGGCCAGAAACCCTGCAGCTCTGTGACACATTAACACTCTGGGCTGAGAGGCAGAGAGAGAGAGAGAGAAGGAGAGAGAGAGAGAGAGAGAGAGAGAGAGAGAGAGAGAGAGAGAGAGAGAGAGAGAGA
>JAOPJK010000002.1:2886529-2899013 GCA_027123565.1 Phycis chesteri
GTGTGTGTGTGTGCGTGTGTGTGTGTGTGTGTGTGTGTGTGTGTGTGTGTGTGTGTGTGTGTGTGTGTGTGTGTGCTCATTTGAGCGTGAGGGCGTGTGTGCACGTGTGTGTGTGCGTGTGTGTGTGTGTGTGTGTGTGTGTGTGCTCATTTGAGCGTGAGGGCGTGTGTGCACGTGCGTGTGTGTGCGTGTGTGTGTGTGTGTGTGTGTGTGTGTGTCTGTGTGTGTGTCTCTCTGTGTAGTGGCACTGGCAGAACTGTCCATCTTTAGAGTGCGGAATAAAATCTTGTGAAAGAAAGGATAACAGCCCAATTACAGCAGACAGAAACTGGGTTGGACCATCTGTTGTCACTGTTCTCTGCGCTGCAGCCCTTCCTTGTCATCTAAAGCATTGCAGGTTTACTCTCCATCAGAGCCGCGCGGCACAATCCTAAAGTGGCACATAGAACATTGTAATTTATCACCGGTGGGGAAATCACCGCAGCCTAAGCAAGGCGGTCTGAAATTAGAAGCTCATAAAACAAAATGCATTCTAATTAACTCTGCGGCCCAATGCATCCATGTCCCATCCTAATCAACCTTAATGGCTCGCTGTGGAGCTAAGCACCTCAGTGTTTCACCATCCAAGGGAGATTCAAAGTCCCTTATTCGGTAATAATTGGTAGACTGTTTTCCCCGTTGTTACTGTGCACTGGGATTGTTTCAGCGAGGATTTCAGCGAGGATTCTCTTCAATAACAATGATGTCACGCCACCCAGTGTCACCATGTTCTAAATGAATCTACATTAAGACCAGATCTTTACTATGATTGTGCCCTCTGGCACTGGTTTGTAGGCCTGTACGGGACATCCGGTCAGATGGTTCAGTCTGTGTTCGGGGAGGCAACCTTCTCAAGGCGCTTCTGGTCTGGTAAGTAAATGCGGTGCACATTGTACAAGGTATTCGTCAGCCGACCTGCGTGCAGTTGGCTGTTGTGTCGTGTGCTCGCAGGCCCACCGTCGTCCGCGTTCCCGTCAAGTCTGCTGGCACGCATTCAGGGCCTCCAGTCAGGCGTGTACGGGAATAACCGCGTACCCGGCCACCACTAAGAGATACCTCTGTGTATACCGAAATACAGACAACTATATAAACACTGGATATGAGAACAGACAGAGGTGGGAGAGATAGCGTCTGAGTCTCATTTGCCATGAGATGCTTGTCGGTACAAGGGGGAAAAAAAACACGTCACACACACACGCGCGCTCAGGCGGACACATTATTAGTGATTTGTTCTATTTTATTAAGAAATATCACCCTTCTCCGTCCTTATTTCCAATTTTGTCCGACCCCAATTCGGGGGCACATCACAGCTCCGCACGGCCTGTTATCAAGTGTTCCCATCTGTCGTTAAGCCTGGAAATAGCAGGGAGCAAGCGAGAGATGATGGAAGAAATGATTATGTTTGGTTTATCTCCACTCTTCCTCTCTCCCGGCCTGTCAGCGCTCTTCCTCCTCCCCTCTCTCTGCCCTTCTTCTTCTTCTCTTTCTCTCTCTCCCCCCATCTCACCCCGCGGTTTGGTTTTCCTGCCCTTAACCTCCACGTTCTCCTTTCTTCCTTCCATTTCTTCTCCACGTTCTGCGTTGTTTTGTGGTCTCATCTCCAGGCTGGCTCGCCACCCTCTCCTTCTCCACCAACACAGTGTGGGCCTTCGATAAAGTTCTGCTCTCTCCTCACCGCCTCTATGCTTTCCCGCTCCCCCCTCCCCCCTCCCTTATCTCATTGCTTTATGGACTTTTTTTTTTTAATGGATTATTAGAAGATCAATAGTATATGATATGATATGACTAACGTGCTACGTGCTGTATAACTATATGTACTGTTTGTGATGATGAAGAAGATCGGGTCGGGACAATGAGGGAGGGGGGTTGTCGCCATTTTGGGGGATCGTTTTGGAGGGGTGGGTAAAGGGAAGTGTACACTAATTGTTGCATTACTGTCACTGAACTATGTCATGCACTGCTTTTTTTTAAATAAAAACAATTGATCGCAAAAAAAAGAAGATCAACAGTATAACCATAATCCAAAGGGTTCTTTTTTTTAAAGAGAAGTACTGGAAGATAGCTGAGACTGAACTTACCATATTATTCCATCCAGTCCAAAGACGGACAGCAGGGTCCTGACAGCACGGCGGTCCGGAGGGCGGTGAACCCTCCTCCGTCAGCCCGCCTGAGTGCTGTTATTATGTTATTGTCATCCAGCCCGGAGGCAGCAGGCCTCCGTGTTGCCATGTGTCCCCCAGGGGTCATCCATCTCCTCTGGGTGGGACTCACACCTGTTGGGGTCACGGCACGGAGCGACTGAGACATGATGATCACACCAGAACACGAACGGCTTCTTTATGGTGCAAACGGTATAGGAGAGATGAAAAACACACAAAACACAGTTTGGCTTTTTTTAACACGGTGAAACATCCATTTCCTGCAATCCTCCCCACAGCTGTGGGCTGTGCACAGGTTTGAGTGGCAGTTTGGGAGTATTTTCTTTGGCCTGTTTGATTATGGCTGCTGCCCCAGCTCTGTATTTTGTCCTCTGAAAGTGGTGTGATGGCTCATCATGCAGGGATACCAAGTCTGCAATGACAGTCTTACCATTGGTAGATATCTTCTTGACAAACTGAAGTGGATATGAAGGTCACAGGTGTGGCAGCATCTGATGAACAAAACAAAAATGTGTAATTCACCTTTGAGAATAAAGAAATATAATGAATTTCTCACTTGAAGCAGAGAGAGAGAGAGAGAGGGAGAGAGAGAGAGAGAGAGAGCTCCTGGCTGTTCTTCCTTCATTCAGAATAGGGCGGACAACAGTTATTTTTACAAAAGTTTCAACTTTCATGGAGCATCCCAAACAATGCCATGCTTTCTTCAGTTGAACAAACTTGACAAACCTGTAGACATTCCCACTCGGTG
Organism: Phycis chesteri; assembly: GCA_027123565.1. Classification (NCBI taxonomy): domain Eukaryota; kingdom Metazoa; phylum Chordata; class Actinopteri; order Gadiformes; family Phycidae; genus Phycis; species Phycis chesteri. The sequence continues at coordinate 2,889,476 of JAOPJK010000002.1, forward strand.
AAGACGAGTCCACTGCCTCAGGTGCATCTGAAGGCCTGCATCGCTGCCTGCTGGTGTTTGCAGAACACTCCAGCCATTCACACAGGACAGGAACAGAAGCCAAAGGCCATGGTCACACTGCCCATGAGAGATGAAGACTCACCACACTGTAGCTGGTCTGTTGTTGTCCTGTTCTGTAAAAACATGTGCCTGTTCTTTCTGCTCTCTCACTCTCACGCTTTGTCTCTCTACCTGGACGACAGATGGCGGGGGTCCATGACAGGTGAGGATCTCGCGTGCCGTGGGCGGCAGTCGCTCAGTGGGTAGGGCGGGTGGACAGAGCGGGTCGTCCACTCACCGCATGTGGAAGTGTCCTTGAGCAAGACACTGAACCCCAACTTGCTCCCCGGGCGCTGAACATAGCAGCCCACTGCTCCTATGTACCATAGGATGTGTCAAATGCAAAGAACATATTTCATTCCCATATCTAAAAAATACTGAGAATGACCAATAAAGACCAGAAGGTCCTCTCTCTCTCCAAGATCTTGGCCACATCAATGAGGTGGCATCAATGTGCGTCGAACCTGGTGCAGATGAAGTGAAGTGAAACGATCATACATTTAATGCTATTTGTACACATGGAGGTTTCCTCTCAGGCCTACAACCCACATTTTATTCCACACGAGACATAGACTTTACCTGGAGGCAATGTACCCCACACACTCTCTCCTATAGTGCTTCTATTGTTGCAGGGGGGCATCCATCTGTAATGATCTTCTCACTCTCTGAAGACAGCGTCGTCCCTCCAAGAGGAAGACCTCCGGCAGGGGAATGTGTGAGGAGTAATAGTGAGTTAATGGCGCTGCCATTAACACGACTGCGGTAAGAGCAGTAACAACCTATAACTAAACTAACTGAAACAAAACTAGAACTAAACAAACTGAAACTCAACCGAGGCTGCAGAAGAAGCCTCTGGGTGGTTCTGAATGGAGAGAGTGGAGCCGGGGGAGAGTACTGCTGAGGCAGGCTGGGTCAGGCTCCGCTGTGCCGTCTGAGAGAGGCTGTCTGGTGTCAGAAGGCCGGGAACAACACCCACGGACCACAGGTGACAGCATCAGACGATGTTGTCACCGCAATGCTAAATATACGATGCGTTAACATGTGTGATATGTAAACACACCCATTTTATTGAATCAGTAGGAATTGAAGTACAAATGATATGTTATACGAAAAACCGTACAAACAAAAATGGTATTGAAACTGTTTGGAACCATTTTGTCTTTTTGGTGATGAAGGTGGAGAGACTGGTCATGCTCATGTCAAGAACGAGAACAATGTCGTGCTTATGGCCACAACCATTGACTCAAAGCCATGGTGGAAAACATTTTGCGAAGTGTTGAACAATATTCTTTGGGTTTTTATCAAGTTAGTCCTCCAATGTTTGGCTTGGATTCATCCAACCCAAGCCAAGTCTATACAACAGATAAAGCAATCATAATATATTAATGAGAAGAAGAAGAAGAAGAAGAAGAAGAAGAAGAAGAATAGCAATAACAAGAAGAAGAATATTAATACTATCAATATGCATAATCATACGCAAACCCATCATTTATATATATTTTAAATCCTGAAATGAACTGAATGAGCCTTTACATAATTCAATCAACGTCGATATATAATATACATATTCACGTGAAAGTATGTGAAACCCCAAGACAACCTATACAATTTAATCAGTTTAGGTTGTAGGGTGGTGCTTTTTAGTGATTTTAAGATTCTAAGTAGGAACACTGATGCTTTAATGGAACACTGATCACACTGGGTCTTCAGACGAGAGCAGAGCTCCCCTCATCCCCCAGCAGTCCTGTCACAGACAGCCTTGTCAGAGCCTACCTTTTGTAGCTAGCTGTGAAACAAGGCACAATATTCAGTGTTTAATCTGTTGTTTTAATGTCTAAATGTTTTAATCTAATCTTTTAATCTAAATGTTTTAATCTGCACAATCTGCAACAAAATGTAACAATTAGCTGACGTGACAGGAGACTGTGTTAACTGTGTTAATATGTTTATTAACATATTGAATATATTGATTGATTGATTGATTGATTGATTGGTTGGTTGATTGATTGATTGGTTGATTGATTGATTGATTGATTGATTGGTTGATTGATTGATTGATTGATTGATTGATTGATTGATTGATTGAATCATTGAATATTTGTAAAATGTGCACAGATTGTCAATATATTCATGCAAATGACAGATGCATGCACAGATTGCTATTGTGTTCAGACACAAATAATATTGAGGCAAATACACTACATTTACATTTAGGGCATTTAGCAGATGCTTTTATCCAAAGCGATTTGTCAAACCCCAATACCACAAAAATTATTTGGTCTGTATAGCACAGATGACACCCAGACCATGACAACATTGAGAGAAAGGGAATTGGCGCTGCAAGTGACATGAAGGGTCAAAGGTGTCTTGTGTAAAGCTGGGCTTTATTTGCAGTGGTTTATTCTTGGCTGAATTGTGCCCTTTAAAATGTCACAAATATTATTTGTAACCTGCTGATATGTTTTTTTAACTGAACTACATTAGGTTCCCCTTCAGTATTTGTATTTTGTATTTCAGTATCTGGAACAACAACATGAATGCAGTTGTGTGGGCCATTCATCCTCCTGTTCCATTCATGCCACTGTGTTGCTTAGAGCCAAGTGTAAGCCGTTTAGCAGTAGTGTATCAAAGCCCATGCGGTTATACTGTGAAAGGTTATACATGTGTGTGTGTGTACCGGCGATAAGAGCTGACCCTCAGGCATGAAGCCCTGGGGTTTGAGGTGCCGGGCTACAGCACGTTAAGGCCGTCCAGTGGCTCCACTGTGAAGTGGGCAGGGCATATCTTCATGACGGTGCTCTTGAGTGAGTACCACCACCCTCTCCAGGTGAACCACACCAGGCCGTCGTCGGTGACCGCACTGTAGTAACCACGGTGATAGTAGCGGCCATTCAGATGGGCTGAATGGCACCTAGAGGGGAGATAGATAGATGAATAGATTGAGAGGCGGGGGGGGGGGGGGTAAATAGTAATTGGGAACGTGACATCCATTATATCCCTTCTTATGGTCTCTTAACCTCTCCTCCTCTCTCCGTGCCTCTCCACTGCCGGGGGGGGGGGGGGGGGGGGGGGCCCAAATCTTAATTGGGAACGTGACATCCATTATAAGGGATGCATGCCATTAACCTAATAGGATTAGATGGGTCTGTTCTGTGCTCATTTGGAACATCTATCCAACAGATCTGTTTATCTGCGATGTGAGTTGCAGGCGGTGTCTGTAAACTGGGACTTTATGACTCTGTAATGATGGTGAGTTTGTTTGATGGATACTTCCAGGAAGTGGCCTGGGCCTGTGATCCTCACCGGTTGAACCACCAGCCCCCCTTGTCCTCTTGGGCACAGTTTCCACGGTACTTGTCATTGTCGCGGTCGTAAGTGCTGAACCTCATGCCCTGGTGGCTGGCCCACGTGGACACGCCCGCCTGGAAGTTTCCAGACAGCGCATCTCCAGCCGTGCCCGAGAAGTCTCCGAATGACAGCTGGAAGTCGCTCTAAAGAAAAAAACATTTGTTTCTGGATTCAAAACGCAGTTATAGCCCGCACGGAAAGACATGTGATATTCTATTATGACATGCAATTGTGTCAGAGACTCACGTGTCTCTGTTGCGTAATAATAAATTTGTTGCGTAATAATAAATTGTATGAACATGGTGCAAGTCTATATGGTATGGTGCTTCAGTAGCTGTCAGCCATTCACCGCTCATGTGAAACAAATTAAACCTAATTGCATTACATTTTGAGGTATTACATTTTACTAAAATGATTTTAGCCCAACACTTTTGAATTTCAACAATACAACGCTCTCTTCCGTTTGGCTGCAAACAACTGGCCAAGACGTACACGATACTGCCAAGAGTAACATGCCATGTTATATTGTATTGTATATTGTTCAGTTTGAAAAAACACCACTAATATTGATCCACACATCTACCCCACCTTCTCGGGTCCCACTCTGAAGTTATTATACTCAGCGTAGCGTTGGCTGCCCCCAAAGTCTTCCAGAACGATCCTCAGAGAGTAGTTCCCTGTTTTAGATGGAACAAGCCATTAGAAATGCCCTCTGAAACACAAGGATAAATACTTTGATGAAGCAAAACCAGAAAACCAGCCAAAGCAAACTACATAGATTTATATAATTGATGTTATCCAAATAATGTCATCATTATGTATATATTTAAATTTTTTATTTAAATTTAGTTTATTCTAGTTTAGTTTTGTTATGTTATCTTACATCCAATTGATCTCATCCCAAGCAAAAGTGATCTCTTGATTATTGACTATTGGTGTTGCTATTGGTATATGGGTATGATTATATATGAACCTTGGTCTGTAAGGTAATGTAGGTGTTTGTTTCCAAGCCAGAACTCTCCACCCTCTCGATTGATGTCCCCAAATCCATCCTTATACTCAGCCCATGACCTGGGCAGTACCACAGATGGAGAAAATGAGTGAGGGAAGAAAGAAGTAAACAAATGAACAAAAACAAGCAGCATTTACTCACTTTGGAACATTACTGGATTGCAGTGATATGAGTGGTTCTGTTATATTATATTACTTCTGCCATACTGGGTATGGTACCTGGTCTCTGAATTCTGCTTGTGCCAAAATACCAAAGGATGTTATGCAAAACAATACAATGACCATTGTATCACCAGTCTTGTGATTATAACAGTGTTGTGGTAATTTGTTTAAAAATTATTTGTAAAAAAAAACATTATATGCACATGTGGTGCAATGCATTTCAGCACTGCTGTGATTAAGAGCAGACACAGATCAGTGCTCCAACAGTCCCGAACTGAAAGGACACAGAGATAATACAGTATTAGAACTCTGGCTCCACTTGTCATTTGGTGACATTTAAGGATAGCATAGTTCGAAGACAAGAGCAGAAGAGCAAACGCTCCAATGCATTAGATATGTGGCCGCTGGCAGGGTCATTGAACTGAAAATCTCAGATTCATGAAAAAGTAGAGTGTGTGTTCTGTCAGAACATAATCATCACCATTACATGACAGATCAATTGTTTTGGTGCAGCACAACTTTGAACTGCAATTGCTTTTTCCAAAAACATCAGAGTTACAAAACGTTATGCTACCTGCTTCTTTCTTTATAAACTCAAAGATATTACCTCTTGTGAACTAACTCAAAGAGCCAAACAATTTTAACATGTCTTTTTCCTGACACTGAAATCAGAACAGGCCTAAGATTCATCCAAAAAATGGAAATGCTCCTCTGGAAATGCATCCGTTTGTAATTGATGGATGTGTGGTGCGTGTGCTCTGTCTGTAAGGGAGAGCTGGGAGGGGGCCTGACTAGAAGGCAAATGAGTTAGTAATAGGTGTTGCCAATGTACCAATCAGTCGTCTTTTTAATACACATAATAGACCCTTTTCACAGATTATTAAGAATAGGGCAAAGTAATTTACAGTCCCTGTAAACTTAAAATCAGCTTCAAATTGTTTAAAATTTTTATTTAAACATGCATTTATGTATGTATGTACCATGGTCAATGTAAGTATACTGTATGTACTGTATATTCTAAGTGACATTGTGTTGCTTCTGCTGCACTGCCATACCTAGATTGAACAAACCCCTAATGAATATCACAAGTGCCCCTCTATCAGCTGAGCCCTCTATCAGCCGGGCCCCTCTATCAGCCGGGCCCCTCTATCAGCTGGGCCCCTCTATCAGCCGGGCCCCTCTATCAGCTGGGCCCCTCTATCAGCCGGACCATCCATCAGCCGGGCCCCTCTATCAGCCGGACCATCCATCAGCCGGGCCCCTCTATCAGCTGGGCCCCTCTATCAGCTGAGCCGCTCTATCAGCTGGGCCCCTCTATCAGCTGAGCCACTCTATCAGCTGAGCCGCTCTATCAGCTGGGCCCCTCTATCAGCTGAGCCCTCTATTAGCTGGGCCCCTCTATCAGCTGAGCCGCTCTATCAGCTGGGCCCCTCTATCAGCTGAGCCCTCTATTAGCTGGGCCCACCACTTGCAAGGACAGAAGGCAAACTTAAGCGAGCTGGGCAAGAAGACATTTTCAGCTCTTATTTATAAACTTGTTAAATGTTAACATGTTATAAACTTCACAACAAAAGCTCCTCCCCCATGCTCTCATTTGGCTGGATCGAACCCGCCGTCTCCATTTCGCCTCACATATTTGTCATTCCATTCATTCAGAGGTCGCAAAGAACAAGAAAAAACTCATGCATTTGCACCCAAGATGGCAGCATGTGCTGCTTTACGGCACTATGATCAGCAGATCAACCACCAAATCAGCACTCATCATATCCCGCCCTGTTCAGTCCGCCCGGCTTCACGGCCCATGTCTCACTGTGGGCCGCACCTGTTAAAGAGCAGCGCGCCACCCAGCCGCCTCTGTACGACCGTCCAGCCGCCCCCGTCCCTCATGTCGCAGTAGGCCGCGGTGGGGGCCGGGCTGCCCTGGGGCCGGATGCTGTAAACACCACTGGACTTGGAGCCGGACTGGTACACATCTGCACAGTCTGGAACAGGACACACAAACAGAAGAGATGGAGATCTGTCACCGAGGGGACGTACAGGCTGGGTTGTCTGACGGGGGGGGGGGGGGGCTGCACACCAGACATACGCAGCGAGCACTCTTTCTCACGCGTGGGTTTTTGATTATTATTCTGTTGTATTATTATATTGTTATATTGTGGTCACACTGACACACGGGGTGCACTTTACATGACAGTGTCCTGTTACAATTCCAATAGTAAGTGCCGGGTAAAACGCAATGTCACAACATTGTCAAGGCATTTACTGAATATGTAATAATGTTATGGAGTAGCAGACAGAGTGGTTAGGGCTAGGCAGACGTTCCCCATTAGGGTAGGGGTAGGGTTCGGCCTGTTCCGTAATGTTATTCCATATTAAGTAAATGTTACTAGTTGTTTCATTGCTTATAACAATATGTGCACTATAACAAGTACACTCATGTAAAGTGTTTGGTGAAACATTTTGGTCAAAGGTTAAGGAGTTGGTGCAGCAGATCCATCTAACCTCTGTGAGGGGTGTCCGATGGAGCCTGGTCCCTCGGTGGCAGGGTCTGGTTCTGGCTCTCCTGGTGGGCCGGGTGCTGGCTCACCTGCTGTAACCTGCGAATGAAGACCCCCTGCCTCTTCTCTTTGTTCTGCAGAAACCTCTCCCGCTCCCTCAGCTGAGCCAACTCCTTGGCACAACTGTCTGACTCCTACACACACGCATCACACACACACACACGCACACACACACACACATGCACACACTCACACACACACACACACACACACGCATACACACTCACACACACACACACACACAAACAAACACACACACACACACACACATACACACGCACATTCACTTACACACACGCACAGTCTCACACACGCACACGTTCACACACACACACACACACACACACACACACATGCATCACACACACACATGCATCACACACACACACGCACATTCACACACGCACAGTCTCACACACGCACACATTCACATGCACACGTTCACACACACACACACACACACAAAAACCATGCATAGTGACTTTTCTTTTGAAAGGGTAATTTCACACATCTATCACCCTTTGAACATTGTCACAAAGTGTCCTAGATTGGTCTCGTCAGTGAACATGTATTTCCTGCATGAACTTGCAAGGTGTGTAGCATCAAAGCGCAGCGTGTGTTATAGATCAATGACCTCCCAATAGAATAGAACTGTATTAATTTACTGTATTTCCTAAAATGCTCAACTTTCTTTCCAATGAGGGAATGATATGAGACTCATGTTTCGACTACCTTCATTTGCTCTGCATATGTTTCCTATTGCAGTTAATTACATACACATAATAGGCCACACTATTACATGTCACTATAGTGTTAGTAACACAGCCTTTGAACCTTTAGGTGGCAGCAAATTCCCAAAAGTGAAGTCTGCTCGATGCTTTATTTGAAGACATTGCATTACATTTGTGTTTACAGTTAGGATAGGATAGGATAGGATAAAACTTTATTAATCCCTTAAGGGAAATTGGGTTACCAAAGTGACTTACAATGAGTGCTTTCAACCATGAAGATCAGGAATCATGTGAGTATATGTAATTCATCAAATAAGCAAGCTGCTTCAAGGGCTACATTATATTTACAAGAGATAGATCAAGTTTTAATTTTTATTTTCATTTAGCAGTTTGTGCTAAAATGACACTGTACTGTATGTGTGCATTTATTAACCTGCATATATGTACAAACATACATAGAGTACTTACATTGAGCAAATGTGATATATCCCCTTCCTTCCTTCATGTCATTAAATTGGTTACACTTTATTATTGGTAATACTGACATACAATGAGTGCTTTAGGGGGAATACAGAATTACCGATCAGTACTATCCCAGGCAAGATCACAAATTGAAGATCAATTCTCAATAGCACCCTCTAAAGCATTCGATTATCAATAACCCAGCCGTCAATACAGTTGTGAGCATCAGATTGCATGGATGCACACACGTACGCTTGTCAGAGGACTTCATAAACACATCAAATCATGATGATAATGGTAATCCAGACCGATGTACTTACAGCCAGAGTCTGGGCAGCCACGGCAACCAGCATCACTCCCATGATGAGAAATGTCTGGGCTGCCATCCTCGACCTCACGAGTACCAGCAAACAGTGCACCTCTCTGAAAGGAAGCAGGACAACTAAAGGGGTACCAGCTTGTACACAGCTATGAATCGACACACGGGGAAAGGTTCTTGTGCAATTGTGACCTGTGTACCCATGAATGCTCCTCAATACCACGGAAAGTTCCCCCCTTTGGTGATGTTGCACAACAACTGCATTCCCACGTTTCCACACCTTTCAAATAGCTGTGCGCATATCGTTGCGCAGATAGCAAGGGATTGCGCAATAACGTGACATTATAATGGCTTTGAGGTTAAAGCTTCATTTAATTCTGTTAGCTGGCGATCAGGTATGATAGGTGAAGGTCGTGGACGCACAGCATTCAAATACATGCTGCAATAATCAGAACAATAAATACAAAATCTTAACTATCTTTAAGATATCATTTTAAAAGAAATGTTTATGAATCTGAATTTCACCTCATTAATAACCTAAAGTATTTAAAAGGTAAAAGGTAATTTATCACATCAATAATTTCCAGGAAAATATGAGAGGCATAAATTAAATGTTTTTCTCATTATATGATATGTGACATATCTAGACATTCGACATGCAAAGACTTTAGTTGACGTCTATTTCCAATCACCGCCATCAACACCCACACTCAATGACACTTTTTATTCTTTCTTCATTCATTAATTCTATGTTGGGTTGGAAGGTTGGGTTGGACACACACACACACACACACACACACACACATACACACACACACACACACACACACAAACACACACACACACAC
>JAOPJK010000002.1:3910651-3922193 GCA_027123565.1 Phycis chesteri
CTCTTGGGCTGAATTCAAAAAAAAAATATTGTTCGACTGAAATTCCACCAACTCTAAAACAAATCTATTGGTCTTTTGATCTAAAAAAAAAAAAAAAAAAAAAAAAAAGGATTTGAAACGTTCTCTCTCTCTTGATTTCAGCAGTGCACTCCTACTCTACCTGATAGCCTACATATCAGGTAACCGCAGCTTGGAGGAAGCCAGCGGGTTTCAGATCCACCCTTGGTCTGAGTCAGACTCAGCAGAGCTTCAGAGCTTCCAGATGAGCCACGTGAGCTTGTTCTGTGTTTAACATAATGGCTGGCACTGTACGTCACCTTGTCCTTGTCCTTTCCCTCTCCCGAACATATTGGATTAGCACCAGCCATTGCTCCACCAATGACAAATTGATCGAACAAATTCAGATCGACCAAGCAACCACAACATGCAGCCCTCGAGTTCTCAAATATTCCAAAATGTAAATTTTGTAAAAAATGTAATATGCATTTTGTTTGAACCGAATTAAGTTTGTGTAATTGTCCATTGTACCTGGAAGGGTTTTGAGTCGAATAAGGCGTCATCATGGACAAGGAGGCGCCGTCGTGGTAGGCGTCCAGAAGGGACTGTCTGTCTCCAGAGTCATATATACTGTAGTACCTGGAACACAACCACAAGGATGTATACAACAATAACAAAACAAACATGGATAAGAGGGATATTTAACCAGTTGGCAAACAAGCAGCGTGACAAGAGACTCACTGCTGCAGGAACCGCAGGATGATGGCCTTGATTTCATCAGAGCCAAAACAGCTGCCCTGGAAATGGATGAAAATAAAACACACACTTCATATTCACACAGTTCACCACGAGGGTATGTCAAGGACACGCCTTTGCTCTCGAGTTCCGTGCCTTCAGTAAAATATCTGCCCAGTGGAGGGAACCTGGGTGCAGTGTCTCACCTTGCAGGCGGGGATGACAGTGGGTGTTTCCACGTCAAATACAATGGGTGGAGGGAGGTCGTGTCCATCCTTAAAAAAAAACCAAACACGACAGACATTAGCATTGCCTGCAGTGAAACAGCATCCATGAGGCGCTGTTGGAGCTGGTTGGTTGGGGGCAACACAGTGAGGACCACAGTGAGGACCACAGTGAGGACCTCAAGAGAGAGGCGTTGTGAGGCGGGGAATAACGTCAAGCATTGCGATGATGACAAATTCTATAATTTTTTATCTATACATTATCTGCACAAGACCTCCAAGAAACATTAGATGAATATGTTATTGAGTGACAGAGTGGGGAAAATGTCACAAGCTTACCAATTTGAGGAGCCGGGGGAATCTCTGCTGCACGGCACTGGTAGCACAGGAATACACACAGAAGTCTGAGTTATAGCGACTAAGCTTGACGGGAGAAGGCTTACCTTAACAGACATCACGCTCAGCCATACCGGCTGACGCGCTATTCAACACGTTAATGTCATACACATTAACAACAATGTACGGCCACGATAGGGTTAGGCGACTTTTTGTGACTTTTTGTTGTCATTTTTGTGAAATGACAACGGTGTCCATGTCAATAACGTCTAAAAATGATGTCTCGTCATAAGCTTGTTTAATTTTTTTCCACACTTAGTCAATTTGCCTAACTGCCACTGATCTGGGGCTGTACTGCCCACTGGGGTTATTCGAGGCTGGAGAATTTGATCTTCAGCCAATCAGTGGGATGTGCATGAGCACAAGCTTATATGGCACCAAAATGGCCGCTAGTGTTATCACAGCGAGTGAGCAGGATTAAAAAAAAATATCATAATGATGTGGAGGGCCCCATCGACTACAACTACACTGCAGACATTCGAGAGCATAAGATTAAGGTTGGAATACTTGGTTTGGTTTCTAACACACGCGACATGCATCTGCAGAATAAAGGCAGCATTAATGAATGACCTTTTTGACCATACATTGGATTTGATTTGTTGATGTCAAATCCTCAATTGACTGTCAGCTTGAATTCCCCATTTTCTTTTCCCCAAATTAGCCCTACCTTCATAGCTTCATGATCGTTATGTGAGCGATGCTTTGGCAATATAAACACTGATGAAAGGGAGGTATAAAGTGTTGCACATTTAAGTTACGAGTATTATGCATGAAACTAGAATGGGGAAAATAAAGATATTTGCAGATAATTGCCTCCACCCTGTGGCAAAAAAGAGCATAGCTCGTGGCACATTGGAAACAGATGATATAAGATGCATTCTCAAAAAAAAAAAGTATATCGCCCAACCCTAGACCATGCCGTTTGTTGTTATGCAGGTTTGGCAATATTTAACGACAAAGTGTTTGTACGTGTTCCAGTGACACCGTGTAAAGGTACTAGTATGCATGAAAAAGTTGAATAATTTCCTTGTTTGTGCTCATTTCATTTGTGCATTGCCTGACATCCCACATAAAGTGTACTTACCAGACATATATACTCACCTAACCCGACCGGGCAGGAAACCAGGCACACACACACACACACAAATACACACAACTCGTTTGGAAACTAACAAGGACAACTGCCTCACATAGTTTGCAGTGCTGGGGGGAGGGGGGAAGATGAGGACGCCTTCCCCACTAAAGGCGGGTGGATAGGCTGGAGAGTCTGTCAAGAGTCTGTCTCACCAGACTCGAGGTTAAAAGGACACATATAAACATACACGTCTGACCGACAAAATAAGGTCAACGTGCTGGATGGCTCCCGGCGACCTTTGAGGAGCAAACCAAACGGCCCAGAGGGTGAGAAGGGTGAGACGTGAAGTCGCGAGGCGAGTCGGCTCCCACCAGTACCAAAGCTTTCAGCCTTTAACTGTTGAACAGCAACATTCGTGAGGGTCCAATTCTCTAATCAACACCCATGCACCACTTTGTTTGTTCCACTGGCAGCAGCTCCCAGGTAAATAGGAAGCTTCAGCTGCTGGCGGTTTACTATTTCGTTTTGGACCCAAGCCTTAAGGTTACATTACAGACAGTGGGCAATTGCGATGGAAATGCTTGCCTAATACTGGCTAGCGATCTCGAGTGGACGTGCAGCCGATACTGGGTGGACATCTAGGTCCCAAACCCAGAAGTATGTGCATGTTTGGTATTATTTGATGGCGCTTCAGGCAAGACGGTTTCTCAGTTTCACAGTTCCCGTATAGAATTATTTTCCAATATTCTTCTTCGGTTTGCATATTCGCCACAAGCGCTCTGTCATGGCTTTGTGTTCAAGAGTTGCCATGTTGTTTGTTATAAGCGACAGAGCCCCAACTGAAAGCTCAACTTGCAGAATTCCTTTTGGCTCTTCATCGCGTTCTTTTTGGTTTGGGCACGATTCTGACACATGTCCCTCCTCCACCTCGCATCCCAACGGCTTCTCCTGTGACGGGTTCATCTCTTCCAAGTCTTCTCGTCACTTCATGATCGAGTGAGTCAGCGCTCACAGTGACATGGCCAAGTAATCGTGACTGTGCCTGCCTTAGGTTGTCCCGGGGTTTCAAGGTGGGATCTTACCCGTCATAGGCTAACCAGCCTTCCATACTGGCCTGTTGCAGGATGCCGATTGGGCAAAGATGCCACGAGGGGAGGGGAAACAATCAGTCAGTGGCTGTCACTCACCAGTAGAGGTATAGTTTGATTGGTCCACACTGTAGTCAATTCTGACACACGAGCTGGTATGCCCCCGCTCCACTAATCAACCTTCTTTGTACTTAAAGAGCTCCACTTGGGATCATCTTTTATTGAACCTGCACACACCACTAGTCTGTGGCGAGGACTGATAATGTTACCATATTCTATTTAAATTTCAAAAGGATTGAAACTAAACTTTATTTGTGGTGGGATAAGCAATGATTTTAACAAGACGTCTGGTAGGTACACTAGCCGTGGGATGCTGGGAACCGCTTCACGTCGATACTTAAACGTAATAGATAAAAATGAAATTGAGGAAGGAAATGAATAGCAGGAAGAGAGCTTGAGAAAAGACTTGCAGCATAGTGAATCGTCTCCCTGCTATTAAAGCAGCACCTATTATGGTGAAATGTTAGTCAACATTAGGTAATCACATGGCAAGGCCCAAGACTAGTGAACAACGGTAGTGATATATGGGACACTCAATACCAATCACAGGCGCATGCATGCATGCATGCATGCCTGCCACACACACACACACACACACACACACACACACACACACACACAGGCAAAGCCCCTTTGCTGAGGGATAAGGAATGTTGAATGGGATGCCAAATGGCTCATCAAAAGGATCCTCCTGGTCTCCTTTGTATATGAAGAGCTCCTGGTTAGGACTGGGTCTATCATAACACACAGCTCAAGCGCCAACCAAACTCATAATTTAAACATACCCTTAACATATATCCCTACGCCCCGTGCCGAAAACTGTGTGATGTCTTACTGACCTGATGTAGGAGGCCTGGTCCTTGTAGAAGCTGCTCAGCGGGTTCCTCTCCAGCCACAGCTCCACCAGCTTCAGCCCTTTGACCTTGTCCAGCTCTCTGTCCGACTTCAGCTGGACGACAACCAATCCATGCCGTTAGACCACGCACATGCTTCACTTTCTTTGGACCTTTTTAAGCGTCAGTCAATCCCACCTCGTTGTTGGACAGATTGAGGGTCTTCAGGTTGGGCACCTTGCCAATCAGGTCGGTCATTTCGTCCAGCTTTTGGATGCGGTTGTTGCTCAGGTTTAAGGACACCAGCTACCAAATGAAGAGAGGAGATCCCATTAGACATGTTTAGGGGGATTTGGATGTGTTTTTTTTATTATCATTGATAAACAGGAGATAACAAGAAGCTTCCTTGCATTGACCCTTACCTCTGGAATGTGCTCTTCAATAATCTTGATGACGGCTTCCATATTCGTCTTCCTGTTCAGGATGACTTCAATGTTCTGGGAGACCAGTTCTGAGATGCATAACAGGGTTGGATTAGCAGCAATCACAATGATTGTATTGTAGCATCTTAACAACAGTGTTGGAATGGAAATTACAGTCAACGATCATGTCATTTGTGGCAACGGATATGGAAAATAATGAACGTGCATTCAATTGATTTGGCTCTGCAGCTGCAGTGTCTGCTCACCTGGGTCTGTTCGAAGGTTGTTCAAGTCCAGCGCTAGCTGGGAGCGGTCAAAACGCTTTGCCATGCATTGCTTGGGACGAACGCAACAAATATTAAACATAATATTATGAACCAGCAAAACCAACAGCACATCATTTTATAAATAGCAGATTCTTGCATTGGATCTGTTCAGGGGCCTCACCTTTAAGTGTTCCAGGTGTTCAGGTTTCAGGTCCGACTGCAGGAAGGCCGGCGGGCCGCTGGCGTTCATATGGACCTCCACCTGAGGGGGCACACATGTCCAAGTGAAACACATCCACATAATAAGGGCGCCAGTTGCACCTTGATACACAGAACGGGCAACACATCAGCTGTATACTACCAGTGATGCACAGGTCAGCGCCGAAGCAACTCAAACCCTTTAAAGCAACCCATTCACGACCAGAGCCCAGTTGTATTTGCCCGGCTTATTAAAAATGCATAGTAGACAGCTTGTTCTAGTCTGCGTCCCTACATGCGTCCCTACATACATCCCTTCAGCCTACCTTATAGCCGTCTGCGTCAGTGATCTTGTGGGAACATTTGTGTAGCGCACTGGCCGTGGCCACGTCATCAACGTAAAAATGGGCCCTGTAGTTGTCAACATTGTACTGCAGGAAAATAAGAAGATGTCAGGACAGAATTAATACGTTGTTGTCATCACAAATGATTATAAATATTATTACCGACGTGGGATCAGCTTTTTTCCATTTTGTGATAAAAAAAAAAAGGATCATAAATCTCCCAACACCAATGGCCAAACCTTAAAAACCATTATATTCAAGTGCAGCTACTCACATGTACGGCGCTGAAGGGCACGGAGCAGATGTTCTGGAGCGCCGGCAGCAGCCACTTCTTGTCGTACTTCCTTCCGTGTGGTATCTGGAACACCAAACACTAAGTCTCAACACCACTTTTGGACCTGACACCGATCTGGTTCATGGCCACCTACTGGTCCATCAACACTCACCGTGATTTTGTACCAGCCCGACCGGTTCTTCCCTCCTCCGCCACCACCAGAGTTTCCCCCTCCTCCTCCACCTCCTCCTCCTCCTCCTCCTCCTCTGTCTCCTTTATATCCACCTCCTCCTCCTCCTCCTCCTCCTCCTGCTCTGCCTCGACGGTCTCTGTCAAAGCGGCCATCTCCTCGGTGATAGGGCCTGCTGTACGGCTTGCTGGTGGGGGGGAGACAGTGGTAAGCGCTAATTCACACAGGACTTCGGACATTAGGCTTGCCAAAAGCCAGGGACTACTTTAGACTTGTATGTTAGTTTGCTTGATTATAATGACACACATTTAGGGCATTTAGCAGACGCTTTTGTCCAAAGCGACTTACAATAAGTACATTTGTCAGAAGAAGGTGAAACACTTCATTGCTGTTAATACAGTAAGAAAGTCACCAGAAGATTCAACCATTCCAATCGCTAGGTTAACCATTGACACACTTACAATCGGCGCTGTGAGGTGCTGTCCTGAGAGTTGTCGCTCATGGTTACATCCCCGTCCATGTCGTCAAGTCTGGATCGTGGCCCAGGGCCCCCGAAGTTACTTGAGTGACCGCCCCTTTGTCGGTCCCTGCGGGGCCCATCAGTGTAGGACCGGGCCCTGTGGGACCCCCGGACTTTGCGGCCGCGGTACGGCGGACCAGTCCTGTCATCGTGCTCTGGGAGAGGCAATGAGATATTCAGTTATTGTTCCACTGCAATAGAACTACTGCTCGACTATAATACAGAAATATTTGTTACAATAACGTTATAAGTTATCATAATGAAAGTAAAAACAAAACATTAATATTTTCGTACACCAATAATTACATTATTAGGTTTTATCCTACTGTTGTATTGAAGGACATTGCTAAGATGGTTACAAATATTCCTCAATGGCAAAACCGGAGCCCAAGATATAATTATACCTCCTTCGATTGTACAACCATTGCTTCTGACCTCTCTCTTCACGGAAAAAGACCCAGGATCTAAAGAGAAACAAGCGTTGGTCTAGATTAGAGTAACTTACCATTGTAGTAGTGGCCCCCCTCCGCCATATTCACAGTATAAAAGTAGTGGCTTCACGGAAACGTACGGAGTGAAATGGAAAGATCAATCGTGATTGTATTACATTTACACGAAATACTTCAGATGCTCATAATTCATGAACGTGATATTTATATTTAAAAAAATCGCAGCGTTATATAATTCCCATTAGGTACCGAGCTTGAAGCTAGAAAAACACACTGCGTGTTACCATGGCGGAGCAGAACTACAACTGTACTGTGCTCTTCCGCTTCCGGGTCACGGTGCATGGACAAGGAGCAGAGAACAAACTGCTTTATGCTCGGTTTTAGGGCACCGTTTTAACCACAAATGCAATATGAAATTGACTTTTTAGTCATTGCTACGACGTAATATGCAATCGTCATGCTTTCACAATTGTGGCGAACAACAAAGACCTCGAATAACGCCATTAGCCAACAACAGCGCTCCCTGTTGGGTGACCCGATAGCCCTCTGTTGGCCTTTCATTTGTGTTGTGCATCTTGTCGAATACACTGACATAAACATGCAACATAACTTAGTAGAATCGTGCTCCTATAACTCAGGCCTAACTCAAAAGGCCGCTAAGCCGTTGACTGGCCAAGCTCTTGAGGACAAAACGTCACCTACCTTCGTCCAAAACACGTGCGACAACAGCAAAGTTATGATAGCCACCTCGAGAAAAAGCCATGTCTTCTTAAAACTACTTTTCCTACCGTAACAACTACCCCATACAACAAAAATGAAAGCCAAATATAGTTTGTGGATGAGTAAACACTATTTAACTGACAACAACTTTATCGGTGCATTTGTCTTACTGCACCATAATCTCCACTAACGTAAGCAGACGATTTAGTTCTAAAACTCGTATACCCTATACACCAGTATACTTCTATTTTGTCGATGGATATTGTAAATTGTCAGAAAGTAATAGAACAATATAGTATACCGAGACATTAGAATCTAAAGTGAATTTGACGAGGACGCGTGGCTGGAGCGCACAGCGGCGCTGTCGAGAATCTGTCTGTGGACGTGGACGCGCGCCACTTGGTGTATTATTGTACAAACTGCCTAGTACAGGGTTATATTATACATTATATATTATATATTATATATTATTATTATTATTAGGGTTATATTATAACTTATTCAAATCGATTGATAAGCACCCCAAAAAGTGAAAAAAATGTAATTTGTCCAGAACAACAAATGTGTGTGTATGTGTGTGTGTGTGTGTGTGCGCGCGCGCGCGTGTGTCATAAGGATAGACAATACACTTTTTTTTTTTTTTTAAATAAGCTGCCATTTAGTTATTTTTGTCATGAAGAAAAGAATGATTGTCTCTTTAATATGTACATTGTGACACACTCGTAGCAGTGTGTGTTGAGTGTGTTATATTCTTGCTTTGTTGAAGGGCCAGCCAGCGACAAACAAACTATTGATTGTATCTGTGGGTCTCCTGCTGCTGGGAGGCGAGAGTGATGGCCTGGTGCAGCGAGGAGGTGAGGGAGGCCAGCCCTATGAGGTACCCGTCCTCCCGGTTTCCCTCAGCCCACTGGACATTGTGCAGGATCCTGGTGCTGTCAGGCGCAGGGGTGGTCTTCCCGAAGTCGATCATCCAAACGTTGGCCTTGCCGGTGTGGTCGTGGACAAAGAGGAGGGAGCTTCCAATCACCTGGTTGGAAAAGCAAAACACTCCTGTTGATTAAGTGTAGTTAATGGTTGGTTGGTTAAGCATGCAGATAAGTTATTCAGCAGTTATTCTGCTCAGCCAATAAATGGAGTAACTAGGATACGAATTGGATGTAAAATATGCTTTTTTTGAAATTGTCAGAATTATCATACTTCTGCAGTGTCAAACTTTAAGTGGAACAAGCTTAAAGGGGGAAAATCTTTCAATCTTTAATCTTTAATTTCTATGAATTTGGTGGTCATATATGAATGTTCTCTTAATCTATTTTCATCTGATGGTAATATATGAATGCTCTTTATGCAAAGAACAACACAGACTTCTTGCTCCTGGTGAACTTCCTCCTCCACCAACCTCATGGGAGCTGAAGAAGGGAGATCTCTCCAGGGCATCACCTAAAGCCTGCAGCCTGCAGTGGTACGCCCTCTGTCCGGAAGGGATGGAATAATGGATGAGAAGAAGGAAAACAATGGTGGTGACAGTTTGTAATCTGCTGGGTTATGGTGAGGAGATTTATGAAGAGGCAAACTAGCATCATAAGTGCTGTTGATATTTAGCTGCACTGTATTAAAGAAGTATGGTGAGGTTCACCTCTCCAGTGCACCTCAAAAATATAGTATGTCACATCATGTATTATTTTTCAGGGTTGTCCCAAAAACGCTGTTAATTACCTATACATTTTCTTAATGTCATCTGAACTCTCTATTTATCTTTAATGAATATGCCTATCAACATACAACCTTGCCTAAGGCTGCATTCACAATGAACAATGTACAACTGCTTCAACTCCAAATATGGCATTACTGAGACATTAATTATTGTTTATTTTCCTAAATATATTAAATAATGTATATTTTCAATTAATTTTGAACAAGCCTTCCCTGCTTTTTGAATTTGACTGCAGGGGGGAAGAGCAGCATCTGATAATAGATGTTATCCATCCACAAGGTATAGAGAGAGCGTGAACTGACCAGGATGTCTAAGCGACTCTTCGTGAAGTAAAGGAGCACCTCAATGACTTGCGCTAAGCTCTGCATTTTCCGGAAGTCCCTCTGAACACTGCCGTTCTCCATCTGACAAGAGAGGAAACCCATACAGCACCGTCAGGTCATCAATGACTGTGTGACACAATGGTGTAGGCCTACATGAATTATACGCCACTGTGTCATTCATTCACGTCATCGATGATGTTACTGCATTGTGTGGGTCATAATAATAATAATAATAATAAAACCCATCCAGCGAACTTAACCACGTGGCCGTTTAAACGGTAAATGCTGCAAGATTCTCCGGCCTGTTTCTCCGCAGATCAAATGGATTTGGAGAAGGGAAATAGAGTTGATGGAGATCAATCGTGTGGATGGACGTTATTCTACAGACACCCGGTAGAACATTGCAGAACGTTGTGACCACACTACAGACTGGCGGTATCGCGTCATGCTACCATGATTCCCTCTATGCGGAAGCCCAGCGTGGCCGTGGAGCTGGTGGCGTCCCTCCAGCGCAGGTAGCGCCACTTCGTCACGGCCCGCTGCTCGTGCTCCTCGGCCGAGGGGGCTCCGGGGTCCAGCGTCAGCATCTTGTGGTACATGTCACTCCGCAGGGTGGGCTCCCTGTGGCATCTCGCCCTCTCATCCTCCTGGTAGGTTCTGTGAACGGAGTCCCAAACCGCCGCCCCCCCCCCCCGCGTATTGCGTACAGCATTTATTTTATTGTATGGGTGCACTTTGTGAAATAAACCGCAAATGTGAAATGGCCGCTGTGTATCTGTGCATCTGTGCATCATGTGTTTCGGTTGTATGTGGTCGTCAGCTTAACAGCACGAGGCCTCTGGTAATTCTCCTTTCTCTCGCTCACTCATGAATAGAATGCTGGGGGGTCTATTAATGCTACGTTTATGTACCAGGGCACAGTGAATAGACTAACCTTCAGTAGTTTAGTCTACTACCCGTGCCCCTGTACCTAAGATGAGCAGACCCATAATTAATGTTGTGTGAAACGTGTGTTTGTCCTTCAATGTTGTGTCTGGGAAAAGGGACTATTCAGACACTCAACATCTACTAATTACTTTACTCCAACTAACGTTTTCGTTGTTAAAAGCCAATCTCCTGCTTGCCCGAATATATAAATAGTGTGCTCAATGAACATACATTTTGAGCATGCTAATTTCGTTCATTATCTCTTTGTCGTGTGGCTGCTCATTTAGTCGGTCTTCACTAATCACACGTAACGTCCTCTTTGTAATGAGTTCACGGTTGTTTATTACAATACGGTTGGTACCTGGACCTTACTAACGCCCTGAAATGTGCACAGTTTCTGATTGCAGAGTGAAGTGAATGCTCCTCCATGCTAACCCCACCTGATGCCCATCTTGCAGTCCATGATGATGGGCCTCCTGAGGCCACCCAGGAGGTCCTCCAGGCGGGTGAAGCACTCCTCTCCGCGGGTCAGCAGGCCATGGTACTGGGGGACGAAGGGCCGCAGCGGGTCCCTCATGAGGAGGTCCAGACACGTGGCCTCCGTCTCGCTGAACAGCTTCAGCACCTCCCCGCCGTCACTCAGCTGGAAGTTGCCTATGGCAACAGAGAGCAACAGGGAGAGGAGAAGGTTTTACGATTTGTGGAGTATGTGTGTGAATGTGTGTGTGTGTGTGTGTGTGTGTGTGTGTGTGTGTGTGTGTGTGTGTGTGTGTGTGTGTGTGTGTGTGTG
>JAOPJK010000002.1:3947555-3957621 GCA_027123565.1 Phycis chesteri
GCAAAGGGTCCAGAAACGTCCTCACCTGTGGCCTCAGCTGGGCTAAGACCAGTCTCTCCAGGACCTTCATCACATGCAATGTTAAAAACATTACTACCAAAAACATTCCTATGCTCCTAAACTTCCAAAATGGAGGTGGGCGTCACGATGTGATGTCACGATGTACAAGCCCAGTAAATCCTAAAAACAAAAACATGGCCACCTACTTCTTCTTTAATTTGTGCGTACATTTTCTGTTGTGCGCCATGAAAGACTCAACTGTAAACAGAACATTGCCGTTTCTCGCAAAATGGCTCTAAGTTACGGGTTAGGCCATTTCCTATGGTGTTAGATGGGACTCTACCCTGAGATGAGCATCTCAGTGGCTAGAGTACCAGATGGGGCTACATACACCAGTCCCAAAAATAAATGAATGCAGCTGGCTTCTCAGTTGCAGATTCAGAGTCTTCACCACAAGCCTATTTTGTTGTTTATTTTCATTCCGTAGAATCACGTTGTATTTATTTGCTTCATAACTAATATATTAACCTCGAGATCATTTGTACTTTTATGGTATTTTTGGTGCATCATGTTTGTTTGTGTACTAAATTCAGTAAAAGTATACATGACATCCACCAAGAGGCTTTGGGTTTTCAAAAGGGTCACCTACCATACCACCGCGCTAATCTCTTCATCTCTGACAATAGGTGCATTATTATTTGGCAGAAAAGCCTCTTTTCTCTCTCAAGTTTTGAGGTCTCTGTGCATCATAATAAATCCCTGTGTGGGTAGAGTTGTTGCACGTCCGGAGTCTAGACAATCAGGAAGTCACGCTTTGAATACAACTAGAATCAATAAGAGGAGGTCTTTTGTCTTGGGAGGATTTCAGTCCTTCATTTTTCACTAGAGCCTGAGGATGTTTCCAGCTTGAAACAAAATCCTGTAATATATTAGTCCGTGCTTTGTATGCAGAGAATCTCCCTGGGACTCAACAGTTGGATTGGTGTAAGCCGGGCTCCATACTCCTTAACTCTCCAGCAACTCAATGAGCAAATCACTTTTCTTTCAGCAAAACAGCATACTAATGCCGATGGTATAAACTCAACGGTGTAGACCCCTGCAGTGCTATTCACATTTATAGATGCTTTCCTTTGCAACATGTTGGCTTTGTTATCAATTTCATTGTGTTACTTCAAAAATTACTATGCATTTAATGACCAAATTACCATGCATTTAATTAATAAGTAGTGTTTTCATCTTCAGTGATTCTCAGATGTTTCTGAATGAATGTTGTTGTTTTGGTTATCATGACAAGCTGTGTTTTATTCCGCAGCCGTGATAATGAGTGTGTTTTTTTTATCGAGCTTTTCACATGAATACATTTTATTTTGTAAATCGGGAGTTGCTGTGACAACATATCCCCTCGGGAATGAGAAGATCAAGTACCCTTCCAATCGTGTCTTTGTGACGCAATACCTGAAACCAATGACCGACGGCCCTGTTAGGTGAAGGACCTGGAGCTGAGGCCGGTGCTGGCCGGTTCGGCGGACTTCCCCGGCGAGGCGGTCCACGGCACCTACCTGAGCAGGTGGCGCTCCATCCGACAGCAGGGCCTGAGCCGCATGGAGCGCACCCACATCCACCTAGCCCCCGGGCTGCCAGGGGCCCAGGGCGTCCTCAGTGGTGAGCTGTCCGCGTTGTGTGCCGCGTGAGAAGGACATCGCTGCCGAATGTTTGAATGAAGGGGGCGGCAGTAGCTCAGTGGACAGAGCGGGTCGTCCGCTGACCCGGAGGGTGGGCGGTTCGATCCCCACCTCAACTGTCACACATGTCGAGGTGTCTGTGAGGAAGACACTGAACCCCATAAATGTACCGAGTGTAAGTCGCTTTGGACAAAAGCGACTGCTATATGCCCTAAATGTAAATGTAATGAATGTACCGTATTAACTATTACAGGTGCTGCAGGTACGTTTTGAGCGCTGTAAAGAGAGAAAGCCGAAGGGTATAAGAGTGAATAACTGCAAATGCATCCCCTTCCTTTCTGCTCGCTCGCTCTCTCTCTCTCTTCTACGTTCCACTGGCATTGAAATGTGTTGCATTCACGCACCTGTGACTGACTGAGGCACGCTGGATTCCGCGAACCTATCCAGGATGATGCCCTGACTGGTCGGAAATGTGCTGGAAGCATTCCTAAATCAAACTAGTCAGTCACTAATACATGATGAATGGCTTTGCCATTTCAAAGGAATGACACTCAAAAATTTGCTCTTAAACTTACTTAAAGCCCGTTTTAAGTACAAAAAAAAGTATATATACTGTATATGATGATGTACATGATATGACTATATACTGTATATATACACTGTTTGTTCTCATTATATTATATTTTACTCTCCACAAGGCATGAGGGGTGATTGTGACTTGGCCATATTCATCAATGTCTCAAAAGCTCTGACCGGTAAGTTCTAACTGTCTAACTAGCTATCCACAAACCACATCCCATGATGTGTGCAGCGAAATAATTCTTTCAAGGCCTTTATCACAGAGATGTAACAGAACTCTGGTGCATCTCGTGAGGTTGAGGGCACTGACGTTACTTCAGATCCATAATTACCATCATTTGTTGCACCTGTGATGATGCCTGTGACATGTGATTACCAGTGAGTTTTAATTAGTTTTTCTTTGTTTTTGTGTTTAGACGGTATCCGCTTCTTCTGGTCAGAGAATGGAGTCCTGCTGACCCCAGGGGACGCAGAGGGAAGACTGCTCCCAAAGTACTTCAGCCAGGCCGTACAGCTGAAGCCCACAAGTAAGACCCGGCCCACCGCCAGGCGGGGGGGTTCAGGACAGTTGGGGCGGAGCAGTTTCTTTTAAAGTTAAAGTTCCACATAGTCATACATTCAATTGACAATCCAGATAAATACCAGTCATCCTGGTATTTATGTTTGTATGCTTGCTCGCTTTCAGGGAGTATCCTGCCACTGCAGTAGTCTTGGGGACTACCAGAAGGCTATTGGATGTTGCAGTACTTGGTGGACCCCATCTAAACACAGCAGTGGGCTGAAATGATGAAACCATATTGTGGGTTTTTGTACTCCACAATATGGATAATAGATTATGGGCAATGCCACATGGCAAGAAATATAAAAGAAGAAGTTAGGACTCATTGTATGTCTCATAGAGGACGTGGTTATATCATGTGGTGTTTTGGGTGGCTTTAAGTTTAAAATTGAAGCTTGGCTACTTCCGCAAACGAGGGAAAACGTATCTAATTTGTTGATATAATCAACATACAAGGAGAATACGGTGGTTGAAAACCCATAGTATAGCTGTGCCAATATGACCAAATATGGTAAGAAATAAATCTGAAATGACATGAAGGAACCCAGAGTGTTAAGGACAGGAAAAGGGACAGTTGTGCAGATGAGCACAGAGGATACACACCAGATGGGGAACGGACGGACATTGTGGGTTTGCTTGCTAACAGACAGCCACAACTGTTTCTCCGAGATGCCGAATGGCCAGGGAGATAGTGGATAACAACGTCTGCAAAGCTTCCTGCAAAGGAAACCACCCAAAACCGGTGGCAGGAACAAGAGACGCGACTGCATAAAATAAAGGAGACTGACTTGACTTGACCATTGTGTTGTATTTTAATTTTAATTTAAGCATTTGTTTAGACCCATCCACTAATGAGTTTAAATTCAGTTGACATTTCTTAACAAAGATATTAGTGGTGGTTCCAACGGGTGCAGTATTTACACGGGTATCTAAGCAACACGGGTCAGCAACCCAAGCAGTTGGCAGTGCCGTAACAAATTAAATGTCGAAAAAATTCTTTTTTGGAAGAGCCAAAGATTAGTTTGCATAATCAATC
Source organism: Phycis chesteri (assembly GCA_027123565.1). Lineage (NCBI taxonomy): Eukaryota > Metazoa > Chordata > Actinopteri > Gadiformes > Phycidae > Phycis > Phycis chesteri. The sequence continues at coordinate 3,951,412 of JAOPJK010000002.1, forward strand.
AACCTTTTTAAGGAAGATATATATATAATTCCAAATAAGCCCATTTAAGACTAAAAAGAATTATACTTTCACTGTCTACCCGTTTCTTGGATGTCCTCTGATTGTAGAATAGGGTATTACGGCAAATAGATGTTGTTGAAATTGACTTGGAGCCCTAGCCTTGTGACTTTGCCCACAAAAAGGTAGCTTCATATCCCATTAAGACATTCACACAGTTCTTCATCTTGTGTAAAATGTAATGTGATGATGAAATGTAATGTGATGATAAAATGTAACGTGATGATAAAATCGACTCGGCGGTTGTTCAGCGATCAGAGAAGGAGCCCAGCGCGGCCCTCCGATCATGGCCTCCCGGCCCCTGTATTCAAAAAACGACCACAAAGTTCCTCTTCCCGCTAACGAGGAGGCAGTGCCCCGGGCCTCAGAGGGCCTCGTGGCCGCCCGTCAGCTTGTGAAACAGCTCCTCGTTCAGCGTCTCGCTCTGCACGCGGCTCCGCGTCGACATGAAGATGTAGCCGCCGATGAACTCGTGGACGATCTTGCAGTCGGCGGTCACGCAGCTGAAGGCGATGTTCACGTTGCCGTCAAACTCGATGGCCACCTGGAGAGGGGAGGAGTGCGCTTTTAAAGGGAAAGGTGCCGTGTTGTTTGGCGGGTGTGTGTGGCGTGACGTGGCGTCAGTTACAGAGTTGCATTTCTTATTAAGAGAGGGTGGATGATGCGTGGAACTGGTTAGTGATGAGCTGGTTTATCTCAGCCGTTCCCTGCTGAAGAAGGATAAGGACGGCTCTGGTGGTGTTGCATACAGATTCGCATTGCATGCGCATGGATTGTCATTTCTAAAAGTATGTTGAAAGCTTTACAAGCACTTTTATACAACTTACTAGTGCTGGCCAAGTTCGTGTTCAGCAATTAAGCGCTTTCAGATCCCTACCTCCAGCGACATGATTGTTCGAAACACAATGGAAACACCCCGTTCACTAATATTTGCCCTTGCCTGCCATCACTCTATAAAGTCTGAGACTACGTGAAACCTAAGGCAGCCATGTTCAGTTCACACTTTGTTGCTGTGTTCCTTTAGACCTGATTATTTTACCTATGACTTTGGCAAGGCGAGGAGGACCATAGGTGGGGGGAAAGGATCGATGGACAGGTGGAGGGTGTGGGACCATAGGTGGGTGAACATGACCGATGGACAGGTGGAGGGTGTGGGACCATAGGTGGGTGAACATGACCGATGGACAGGTGGAGGGTGTGGGACCATAGGTGGGTGAACGTGACCGATGGACAGGTGGAGGGTGTGGGACCGTAGGTGGGTGAACGTGACCGATGGACAGGTGGAGGGTGTGGGACCATAGGTGGGTGAACGTGACCGATGGACAGGTGGAGGGTGTGGGACCGTAGGTGGGTGAAGGTGACCGATGGACAGGTGGAGGGTGTGGGACCGTAGGTGGGTGAAGGTGACCGATGGACAGGTGGAGGGTGCGGGACCGTAGGTGGGTGAAGGTGCGTCTGTATGGGTGTCACCTGTCGTATGTCCCAGTTGACGTTCCACTGGCGCATGTTGTTGTAGCGCCAGGTCTTCACCACATCGCCCACCCCGAGGTCGATGCGGATGAGCCGGTTGGGGGCGATGCCCAGCACCTCGTCCTTCCGGCTGCCCTTGAATCTGTTTCGTTTTTTATTTTGAGGACAACAACCACACTGAAAATGTGAGCTTTGCAGCTTTATTTCCAGAAAACGGTATGTGATGATAGCCTGTTTGTTTATGTATTGGTTGCGGAATTGGCTTTCCTGGACCGTATCCGTAATCGTGAGCGGAGAAGGTGAAATGATACTGAATCCTGAGTAGTACACATGGCAGATAATGCCGTCCAATGAATTTCAATGGAAAAAAAAAAGATTACAAATTTGGCTGCTGCAGTAACTGCTTGAGTGAAATTGTTCTGAAATGTTCAAGTCAATGTTCAGTCAAATAGATATTCGAAACCTTAAAGCCTTGTAGCTGACACATTTGGATGGGTTACAAAGGCTTCACCAATGTTATTCAATCGCTATGTCTAAGACAATTATAGGCCACTGCCTCCCAAAAAAATGGACTTTGTGTATTTCATCATTGTGTCTTCAGCATGATATATTATTTTATATCTAATCATTTCTCACTGGCAGAGCTATTTTCACATATTACACTGGGAAGACAGAGGCCCTCTGTACTTATCATATTTTTATATTTTTGCAATACCCACATATTTGTGAAGCCATAGAATTGCATGTTGCAGATAAGTTGTGGCTTTCTCAATAAAGGCGCACAGGGACTGCTTGGTTAAACGATAAACCATTTTTGAAACTGTATAAAAGTTATCATCCAATATAGAACATAGGAAAAAAAGACATACAAGATAACAAGTACCTGACAACGACGTAGGAGATGCCGAAGTCTGGCAAAGCCTGCCAGATCTGCAGGAAGCGCAGCATCGCCTCGGTCCACGAGAGCTGGGCCAGGTTCTGGCAGGCCTCGAGGATCCGTGGGGTCAGCTGAACCAAAACCCAAAGGTACAATATAAATACAACAGCAACATAACGCAAGGACGTGCGTATGCGTTGTGGTTGTAAGTCACCTAGTTTCGACTCTGAGTTTTAGGCTCTAAAATGAGTGACAGTGTTTCCAAATCCTTTTGATCTGATCTTCTCCCACAGTAGTGTGCATTGTAGTGTAACAGGCATACAGCCTATGGTGTTTAAGATGAAAGAAGCTGGAATTCTTTTCTCTATTACTTCTAGTTCTGGTCTTTAGAGATCAACAACACTCCACATGCAGTATGTATGATCGTATTCAAGTCTGTTATGTTTTTGTTCAAAGCAGAATCCACCTGGGCAGGAACCACCTGGTTCCCTGCTGAGACCCACAGTTTGAAAACCACCAAGTCACTCTCACTCTCTATAGCCTCTATAGTCTCAGCTCATGCCCACCCACCCACCCACCCCCGGGTGGGCACCTGCTTGGCCTTGTACTTCTTTTGGTAGCGCGGCGACACCAGGCTGAAGGTGTTGATGGTGTCATCGGTGGGCACCGAGCTGTTGCCGTGGGTCTTCTGCATGGCCAGGAAGGACCGGATGCTCTGGATCTCGCTCTGGAAGCTGCTGTCGGCCAGGCTCTGCCCCCTGGAAGCCAGCCGGCACGCCGCCATCCACTGGGCGTACTGCTCCTCCTGGAAGATGAGAGATACCAAGATATCACTTTATTGCCTGAGCGGGTCAGGGTATGTTGCTGTGACTCTGGGGCCAAATTGGACAATGAGGCAGACGTGCAATTCTATAGACTCAGGGGTGGGTGTGTGTTTTAGGTTCAGGGGGCCTCACTGAGGGATTAAGAGATGGTTAGTGTGATGTGTAATAAGTGGAGAGAAGTTGAGAAAGCAGAACCCTTTGCTTGGGCTTTGCTTGCCTGTTCTTTGGAGGCTTACATTTTCGCAGCGCAAATAGACTTCGGTCATGCCCTCTGGGGCCGGGATCAGGAGCCTGATGAGGAACTTCTGTGCAGACACGTTGACTTCCGGGGCCACCTCGCAGCCTATGGACAGGGACAGAAGTCACACATGTTCACTTGATTTCAAGTTAAACTCTTCTCCTTTTGAAGAAATATTGAGTGTCCTGATTGTTGTTTTTGTGCTGATGATAAAAAGAGTGCATAAAACTTGATTCAATTTAACACAATGAGCAACTGGGTGTTATTCAAATAACTATAGTTGCCTAATTTAAGTAAGCATTTGCATTGGGTGCCCCTAATGCATAACGGTAATTCCCAGCCTATCAGAGGCGTGTTACTAAGCAGTTCATGATGTTGAACTTTAACATCCATCCATAGGGGGGACGTGATGTTTTTGTAGTATTCATACCGAGCCACAGTAACAAAAAGGTTGAGAAGCCCTGCCCTTCATAGTCCAAAGACCGTATTTTCCAATCATTTTAGCTCTAAGAGACTAAAGCTGACAACAGTTGTTTAAATTGGACCAGGGTTGAGCGAGAACGCTGCGGCCATAATCTGCGAAAACGGGCGGTACAGTAATCCTGAGTGCAAAGGCCCCCGTCAACACACGGCCTCTAAAAGGCCATGTAGTGACGGTTGACGGTTGATTATATCATAACATTATGGAAAGGATCCCTACAGAGAAATAAACCTTGTTCCTTTACCTTTCGCTTGATTTGTTTGTCTTGCTCTGAAAATTTGTTGTTGCGGGATACTTCCCTATTGTCATTACAATCGCACATCTCCCCTGCCCCAGTCTTTTTGATACCGCTAAGCTACGCTTTCTCTAGTGCAACACAACAAACTTTGCTCTCTCCAGCTGTCATTCACATTCACACACTTCTCTTCTTGCAACAAGTCAACTCTCGCAAGAATTCTCCTTGAGTGAGACTTGGTTGGACGCAATAACAAACAGACCATGATCAAGCAAAGGGTAAAGAAACACATTTTATTTCTCTGTAGCGATCCTATGGGGTCCAGGTGGAAACATTTTGTCAACACACTAGCTGGTTGAGACACCATGCTACCCCAGAGTGCAATAAACTTCAGGTACAAGTGCAGTTGCAACCTAAAAAATGGCCCCATTGTGGGGTAAGTGATGGATGGAGGGGTATTCAGTACATTCCTCCAACCATGCCACAACAGCCTTCTGTCGTTATATGTTCATCCATATTTAAATCTGGTTAATTACTTTGCCCGTGTAGAATCTCTGAATCAAACACAGTGGCCCTTTAAGTGAGATGCAGTCTTTATCATGTAGATAACCGTGAGTAAAGGGGAATGGGTTATCTGCCGTGTTAGCCTTGTGGGAGGGAGTTCTCATGTTCGTTTTACCTTTGAGATGTATCTGTTGGATGGGCTCTCCAACGCTCTCCTCTTTGCTCTTGAAGTAGGAGATGCACGTGTCTTGGAACTTGAACCAGTATTGTTTGTAGCCCTTCAGGGTCAATCTCTTGGGCCTGGAAGAAAGTCGTACATAGTGGGTTTCGCAGGCTACAGTCTCTGTGTGGCGTTTTGTTCACCTTCTGCTGCCTGCCAGCCCTAAAGCCTGATCATCGTCATGCTAATATCCATGTTCCATCTTCCTGCACATGTTTGTTTGCTAATGATATACCTTTATAGCGTTATACCTGTTTTGTTATACCTTTATTGGTTTTACTAATGGATGGAGAACATACGAAGACCATATGAACAAAATCAGGAGATATGTAAGAATCTTACCTGAATATTTTCAGATAGTCGTTTAGTTCTGGTGCTGCCATGTTGTCCTGAATGAAGTCAAAAAGAAAACATCACCTAGAGACAATCCTCTGAGAGTTTGGACATAGACCTTTTAAGACTGATCTATCTTAGCCATTCCCCTTAACAACTTACCATATTTTTGTGTATCCCAATATACAATATACAAATTAAATATGAATACCTCAAAATTATTCGACTGCCACTGGTAAAAGTATTCTCAACAGTGCGCATGAATTCATTAATTCATGCATCCATTCCTCACCAGGGTCAGCAACTCGTACATACATTTTACACAAAGCTAAAAACCTTCCCATTTCAAATCCAGCTTTCTCTTTGTCTTTCTTTTCAGGCAATTTGTTATATGAATAGACTTCTCTAAATAGCCCTTCATGGGAGATGTCTGACCAGTATGTCGCTGGCAGTGTTGCTGTCACCGTCCATCTTGACCTCCAGGGACAGCAGGGCGGTCTCCAGGTCATCCATGGCAGCGTTGTTGGAGTTCACAGTCTGGGGCTCCGACAGAGAGCCCTTGCTGATGTGATACTGGAATACAAGAGGGGATCCTTGGTTCATTATTTGGCTGATTGATTCATTTTGGAAGGTACAATTATTATTTTGTAGCATCAACTCTTTGCTTCTTTTTGTTTTTTGGGGGGCTGTTGAGTTTAAATGCTCAGGGGAGCATTCATTTTAATGCGTTCATTAATTAAGTTTTCTGAATTTGAGGTGACGGACGTCGGTTTTTCCTGTGGAATCCGGTTCCCCATCACCTCTGAAGTTTGTTTCGCAGACTCGGCACATTTCGGGAGCCGCCGTGCGCACGGCGGTCCCTCCTCACCTGCAGTGCCCCGAACAGCATCATCTCCTCCTCACCTGCAGTGCCCCGAACAGCATCATCTCCTCCTCACCTGCAGTGCCCCGAACAGCATCATCTCCTCCTC